>JANHGB010050787.1:0-14383 GCA_026283785.1 Coracopsis vasa | reverse complement strand
TGGTTGCCATGCTACTTAAATTAATCTCCTACACACAGTTATATGACGGTAGTCTAACATTTACTTTTTGTGATTCAGTCTTGAATTATGATTGCCGTATCACTGTATTTTAGCTGGTCTTCTAACTTGCTATGGTGCTGAGAGGCCTCAAGGGCCAGTAGTTCAGACCTGTCTTTTATAAAGGCTCTCAGGATTGTCCTGCTAAAATTCTAAACACTTCCAGTAAACTCCATTTTGCATTGCTGAATAAAGCAAGTGGACTTTGATGCTGTTTCCCTTCTGCTCTGACCTCACTGTGGATTCTCAGTGAGTGCAGAGTCATGACCTCCTTTGGAAAAGGTCATGTTGAAATTGCATTGCGCATCCATCCTAATGGCAGTCTCAGAACATAACCTGATTAAACTGCTAGCCTTTTTCTACATATTGTCTATGTGGTTTTGATATTTGATCTGTGACTATGACAGGACAAAAATTTTTGACTGTCTTAAGTCCTTAAGTGGATCATAAAATAGTTTTCTACATAACAATGTGATCTTTCTCAAAATGTCAAAGCAAATTTCAGCTACGGTGCAAAGCAGTAATTTAGTATAGTAGCTTAACCACAGTTAAATACTTGTTATCTTGACATCTGAGTAGAATGACTTTAGAAAGATGCTTACTTGAGTCTTGAATTATGATAGCCATGTTGTTATATTTTAGCTGGTCTTCTAACTTGTTATGGTGCTAAGAGTCCTCAGCTGACTTTAGAAAGGTGTTCAGTCAGGAATAACGAGATTGAATAGGCTGACTTCCACTGCCAAATTCATCCTAGGGAGAATCACATAATTGCATATTTGAAGAAGAATCCACTTGCAGTAAGGGATTTATTTTTGAGATTATCTAATCAAAATGGATCTTCAACCCGTCTTTTGATAGGCTTTAAGAGTAGAGACTTAGACTTACAAATCTGAGAATGATGATGGAAATGTGCAAAATGGCTTTTGGACATTTATATAGTAACAAGAATGTATATTCATGATCCCTGTTAGCACTGCAGACCAGGAGACTACAGTCTTGCCTGCTTTGTGTGCTCTTAGATTAGAATATGCTGTGGCTGCAGTGTTTCAAAGAAGACAATTACTGTATATAAATGATGTATTTATTTTTGTTACTCCTGATTGGGTGCCTGATTTATAATTCTCTGGAAAACAGCTGGTGTTCAAAACTAAATATTAATCTGAAATCTGAAGAAAATTGCTTCAGCTGCAGGAGACAGCAAGATAGCTTGATTCCCCAGAAAACTTACTTGGATTGAATCAGAAAGAATACAGTGTTCTTTTCTTTTTTGCTTCTAGGGTAACTAAGCAATCCTGAAGATGAAATGTGCTTTAACCATTCACCATACCCAACTCTTGCTTAATCAAATTAACTATCACAGTTTATCATCATTTTGATTTTTTTAACGTCGACAGAAAACACTGTTTATTAAAAACAAACAAACAAAAAGAAGCAAATCTGGTATTGACTAACTAAAGAGACTGAAACGTCTGACTCAAACAGCTGTTCACAAGCATGTGTCTTTTCCAAATACCATATTAGCTGCTTCCACTAATCTTCTTGCCAGCACACCTACACTGCAGCAGCCTGATCATGGCTTGTGAGAGTAGCTATCCATGTGAATTGGTAAAAACATTACTCTACCACTCTCTTCCAGTAATAGTTCAGCTGAAAAGTTCCAGCTGTTGGAGACAAAAATATTCTGATTAGGACAATGTGGTGTTTTTCTAGTTCCCCTCACTCAGCAGTTAAGGGTATGTTGCCTTTAGCAATATTTGCCTTTGTTCAAGGCCTCCTGACCTGAGGGTTCTGTTTTATAGTGCACTCATGACCTCTCATTACCACATATACAAAACAAGACATGGATGGAATGATAGAAATATATCTGAAGTGAAAAAGCTGAAGGACATCTTACTGAAGACTTATATATCCTCAAAAAAAAAAGCAAACATCAATGAAAGGGACTGAAGATCAGCTAAAGTGAAGCTGACAGTGGGTCTGGCATCCCTTACTCTGAATAAGGTTTTAGTTTTGTATTCAGACTGGCACACTGGCAGTTCCTTTTCAGAGGCATGCAAAAGCCACATTGCTCTCTCTGTCTACACAGTTGATGTTTATAATAAAGTGTTATGTCGTTCTTCAATTACTATGGAAACTCCTATATCTTACTGTTCACAGCCCTTGAGCAAACACATGTTTAGAAAGAGATCTCTGTGTGAGCTCCACATACTCCTGTGTCAAAGGAAGTTATATTTAAGCAGGGTTAGTTTTTTCCTGAGATAATTCACAGAATTGTTTTATTAAAAAAAAAGCCTTTTGAGAAACTTGATTTAAAGGGAGTGGGCTTTCAGTCCACTGGTCGCTACTAATGTCTGTACCCAGTGATATCAGAGTAACCTCATGGGTTGCAGCATCTATGTTTCATGACTATACTGAAAATATCACTGAATTTCACATTTTATAGCATACATGTGTTGACTGTCTTGGTAGCAACTTAAACAACATTAGATACAAAATGGCCATTTTTACTGCTGACCAGCAGTTGTTCTAGACACTAAGAGAAATCGATGTGTATGTAGAACTAACTACTTCTTGGAGGTGCACAGCAGTAAAACCAAGACAGCAGACACAACATGCAGTCAAGGGAATTTCCAAATATTCATAAGGAAAAAGCTCTTCACATTGAGGGTGATTAAGCACTGGGGCAGATATCCAAAGAAGATGTGTAATCTCCATCCCTAGAGATATTCATATCTCAAGTAAGCAAGACCCTGAGCAACTTGATGTAATTTGAATGAGAGGCAGGACTGGGAAACCACCAGAGATTTCCTCTCTTTCAGAATTCAGGGTGATTCTGAGTATTGCAGATCTGTGGGGCTGCTTGCCCACTGTTTTGGCTGCATGGCAAGTATATGTTGCTTAATCTAGAGGATTTGCTCTACTACAGTGCTGGAACCACAGCTTTGACACAGGGGGTTGGAACTAGGTGATCGATAAGGTCCCTTCTAACCCAAACCATTCTGTGATTCTATGATTAACAGAAGGTGCATCCTTGTATATAATAGTGGAACAGACTCCTAGGACTAACACATTGTTTACATCATACTTTCTTCCTGAAAACTCACTGCTTTCCAGGAGAGAAACTGGAGATTCTTACCATTCTTGTAGGGGCAAGAAACCCCCAAATACTTCACATTCCACTCCCTAGGAAATCTGCAGTCTATGAAAACTAGATGCATTAGGAGTTGTATGGCTGAACATTCTCTGATAAAAAGAGAAACAATATAAAAAGGGTACTGATTTGGGACCCCCATCAGGAAGAAAATGAATTTGCAGTTCAACAGGCTTAAATGATTTTTCATTAATAGCATGGTATCACTAAATGCATTAAAACTGCATGAAATAATTGACAAAATACTGAATTGTGAAAGACTGAGCTATTGAGCATTTAAGATTCTTAAATGCATAAGATTTCTCTATCACTCTGAAATGAACAGTAATATGAGGTAGCTCCTAATGGCCTCGATAAATTCATTTGAACTGTATAGCCCAAAGTATTTGTATAAAGGTAACTCTTGGAAGTATTTTGCGCCCATGTTGTGTACCTGGAGAAAAAAAAAAATCTGTTTAAATTTCTATGGGAAGCAATACACGCTCTTTTGACATGAACATTTTAAAGCTGCAATTCTGAATCATTGGTAATGAATAAATAAATGGCCTTGACATTTTCATTAAATTATGTATTTAGATGAGAATTTTAAAATCAAATATTGATACTGTTGAGTCTGTTGTAGTATTGGCCTGTTTGTCACATCTGTCGTGCTGCAGCTGACAAATTACACCAGGTTGGAGGTGCTCTTAAAAGGTTCAGCATACTATTAAAATGCATAAATACTGACCGAACTCTTTTTCTAAAATCTGAGACTAATTAAGCAACTGTGAGCATTTTGTTAGAATCTTAAGATCAATTACCTAGGAGGAAAAGAGGAATATAATAATGATCATTTTAGATATCTAAAAGGCTCCAGGCTTTATTGAAGTACAGAAACATTTGGAAATGATCCAAGCCTCTCTGAGCGTCCCAGTCTTAATTATTCATGTCCTGGGGATATGCTGGTAACATCAAAACAAGTGACCAAACTTCTAATAAGCACCATTTTGTCTCCCTTCCACATAAAGTAAAATCTGGTTTAAATTTCAGAACTGCATTCATATTTCAGAATAAAATATAGTTAGTTTATCCAGTGGGGATTTTTGTTGGGTTTTGGTTGTGGGTGTCTGGGGGGTTTTTTATTGGAGAGCTCAAAGTGTGGAACTCCTAAGATCTTCAGCAGCACAGCTGCTAAATATGAATAATTTAAGGGAAGTTTGCTTGTTTATGAGATTTTATGAGAAAGTTAAAATATATATTTCTATCTACAAAACAAATTAGATAATTATTAATGGCAATGTAATAGATGTGTTGTTGTGTTGTATTGAGTGCACTACCTGGGCCATTAGCAGGTGGTTCATATTAGGGTTAATTTCTGCGATATGTTGCAGGGAAAGGTTGCATGTTTAGAAAACTTTGATGTGTTTGAGCTGTGTGATTGTGTGTGTGGCTTAGCTGCATTAGTGAAAGTTAGGTTTGTGAGAGAAAGAGTACAAGCAACAGCAAATAACTGGGGCTTTATAGACTCTCAGCATGTTTCTATAATGATTTTTGTATACCTGTGTGTCTATTGCTGTATCTATATACATCCTTATTCTGTATCGGATAAACCCAAAACAGCATTGTGTACCATAAAAGATAAGTTTTTTCTAGGTTAGGACATTCTTCTTAAGTTACTTATGGATTCTCCATTTGCAACTAATGCTGTGTTTCTGATCTCATGCTGGATGAAGATTCTTTTGCGTCATCTGTGTGCTTCAGTTGCCTGCTCAAATGTAGGAAGCGGGTGTTGTTTGTGAGCTCGTTGTTCTAGGTATGAAAGTCCATAATTTCTACTGTGTAACACTGAATAATGATGCCTTTTCAATGGTATTTCTAAGATCCAGATATGCCACTAAGACATGTCACAGAAGCACTTGAGATACTTAAGTAATTTTGTAAAATGTAAAAGCATTTGGGTATGGAATATCAATTAACACATATTTCTGTCTCATGCTGCAACATGTTCACGTAATTATAAGTGTTACTGCACCTATGTTCTTCCACGTTAGCTGTTGTATAGTTACCTGTGAGTAAAGGCTGGATCTTCTAACAGCACCTGCAGATCATTCTGTGGTCTTTTAGCTGATTCCCAGTATTGTAGCCCTTGCAATTAACTGTAAGAGGCAGTTGCAAAGAAACTTCCATTTCCACCTGCAGTGCTCACCCTGAGCATGTCCTGTGTCTGTATAGGCATCAAGTAAAAGCTCTTTAGAAATAATGTCTGCTTGGTAAAACCAGGATCATTAAGCTGTTGAACTTTAAGAAATCTCTGCTGAGCAACTGTAAACCGGGGCTTTTCAGAGACTTATTGTTGTGTCCAATCTGGGTGATTCCTTGGGAACAGCAAGTAGCACATTGCTGACAGAAGTATGAAGCTTCTGTTAAGCATTAGCTTTTTGCTTTAAAGCAGAGTACTATTAGATCTTTTGACTGACACTGTTACTGACAGGACAGGGAGATATTTTTTAGTACTTTTGTTTGTTATGTGGACATAAATGCTTATTTTCTCCTGAAATTCTCAGAAATTATTGTATAATTTTTGCAAAGTTGCAAGTAAATAAAATAAGTATTGATTTGATGGCTTGACTTCGCGAATGAAGATTTGGAAAGGGCTTTACCCACACTTACTACAAGCGCGCTGATGACTAAAAAGACCAATGTGGGATAGGCAAATCCGGTTGCAAAAAGCACAGTGAAAGGTCTCTTTGGGTGGTATAGGCGAGGCACGATTCTTTCTGCGTTGCCTTTTCTCCTCGAGACTAATTCTGCGCGAGTTCTCAAAGGTGACAGCAGCGTTATGTATGGTGTGTCTCCAAGTCGCTCGGTTGGAGGCCAGGGTGGACCACTGATGGTAGTCAATATGGCCAAGGCTGAGGTGTTGTTTGAGGGAATCCTTATATCTCCTCTTAGGGGCACTTCTCTTGCGGCAGCCAGTGGCGAGTTCCCAGTATAACACAATCTTAGGGAGGCGGTGATCCCCCATCCTGGAGACGTGCCCTGCCCAGCACAGCTGTGATTTCAGCAATATGGCCTCAATACTGGTCACCGCTGCCTGTTCAAGGACAGTAACATTTGACACGTAGTCCGTCCAATGACGTTGGACGTTGTATTGTATTGTATGATTATCATGTGCAATGGGCACATGCTGAGATAAAATTCACTTAAGGAATTTTTTTGTTGTAAGAGTAATCAAACACTAGCACAGGTTGCTCAAAGAGGGTGTGGAATCTCTGCCTCTGAAAGTATTCAAAAGCCTGGACATGGTCCTGGGCAACCTGCTCTAGTAGATCCTGTTTGAGCAGGGGTGTTGAGCTAGATGACCTTAAGAAGTGCCTGCCAAAATTATTCTCTGATTGTATCGTGCTAGGAACATTAATTAATGCATAGTACATAAAATTGTAAATTAAAATTATTCCCTATTGCTCAGCACAATAGTAACTGATTCTAAATTTTAGCGTTCTAATAACCGAAACCACAATGACTGTTTGGTGCAGAAGGATGCAAAGTGCAAATTACAGGCTGAAATCTAATTGTTCTCCACATGTAACACATCAGTAACTAGAACTAGTTACTTACATATTGAACGATAAGAGCACTCCAAACACATTTTATCCACTTTTCTTAAAAAAACTCTCTTAGATCTGCTACAGGCTTTTGCTCTAGAAAATGATATTTCCAATTCAACCAGCAGAGATCTGGGAAACAAAATACAGCATCAACAAAGTGCATTCCTGAAATAGTCACGATGGTATCATATTTCTAATTCAACAGAAACTACACTTTCTATTCTGTAGACTGTTTCTATTTTTCAAAAAAGTTTCTTCAGTTTAGGAGAAGCATTTGTGGCAAAGGAGTTCTCGGGAACTACATTTCTGAAATAGTGATGAGAAATCTTCGACATTTTGACTCCAAGAGTTCTAAAAGCTTCCTTTTCCTAAAGGTAACCAGGTGTGAGGATGGGATGTTTCAATGAAAATGTCAGAGGCTGTGTTCTCCTGGAGGTCTGTCTGAATGCTGACAAAGTCCTTTTCCAATCTCCTTTAAACTGGATTTGGGAAACATTTATTAGTTCTTCCTGAAGTGCTTGTAATTACTTTTTCTTTGCTCTTCAGTGTATGCCTGCAGGCTGTTTTGCACAGACTATCGATTGTCATTTTGTGCAGTGTACTTTGACAGTAGATACTAAGTCTCCAATATAAAAAAGTTTAGATGTACTTTGTGATCCTAATCCATGTAAAGTTGCTACAGCTGATTTTGAGAATTCCTTCAGATCAAATTTTACAAAAGCAGTAACTGATGTTCAGTGTTAATGTAGCTTTATTTACTTTGCTTACAATTTTATTTACACAGTACCACATAGTGCTTACGGGCTAGGTTCTGGTAGTCTAAATTACATGGGATAGCTATTTAGGCAAAAGTCACTTTAATTAAACTATACTGACTTTTGAGTCTGCTCAAGAGAGCATTTTTGAGGTAACTCTTCAGTATCCCCACTTCAGCATCTAAACCAAAATCCTCAAAATTCTGAGTACTTATTATTAATCTGTATTACTTTACTATACAGATCGGTTCCTATCTTACTGTACTATTTAGTAAGATAGAAAAAAACATGCATCTAAACTGTTTCCATGTTATATCACACCAGATTCAAATAAAACTACACTCAAAGGTTTATGTGGAATAAGCCGCATCTGGCATTCAGAGATTTTATCGACATGATTCCAGTATACATGTTAAAGTAACAGTTCAGACATAGTTTCAGAAGTAACGTCTGTGCCTGTATTTACAACACTGATGATTTTGCGGTGTTCCATTCTTTTCCATGCCTATACAAAAGCATTCAGAAAATCTTTTCAGGAAGATAGCTCATATGATGACGTTAATCACTTTAATTCTTAATATTAATTTTTGAATTCTCTTTTAGCTTCTGAGCTTCATTGTGAACATAAGAAAGAACACCACAAACAGTTACTCTATAAAGAGTTTTCTCAGAAAAAAGGCATTGCAAGAAATTTTCAAGTTCAAGTTCAAGTCCTGGGCTCCCTTAATTTTCTCTCAGCAAATAAAATTATTTCTCATAGGAAAATTTAATCAATATACTATAATAACTATTTAGAGCTGTCATGGGAATGTTTACCATGTATTATCTTTGCTAAATGGCACAGGCAATTGCAGAACAGATAAAGTAACTATCTTTGCTTCTTTTACCTACAGCCCAGTATCCTAAGAGTATAACCTGGTTCAGCCTTCAGCTTTAAGAAAAAGCTAGCTTGCTTCGGGAATTTAGTTTGTGATTCCTTTTCATATTATTCCTAATATAAAAATGGATGTTACTAATGGATATTGAGCATTAATTTATTTGTTTAGGAAGCTAATAGACTTTAGGATATTTATTCCTGTTGTAATTGTATTAAGGAACTACAACTTTCATTCCCACACATAAGATCAACACGAACTGAAGGAAAACATCAGAAGAAATAGGAGTCTTCTGAAGTCAAAACTGCTTGAAAAAAAGTCTATTTTACTATTTTAGATCAGTTTAAGTAAGACAACAGATTGTTTAAAATACTAGTGCAAGGGGTGGGAAAAGAAAAAAACCATACTCAAAACCCCAGCTTTAATTCTTCCTTACCACTTTAAGAAGCAACAAACATTACTGAATGTTTATAGTACTTTGTAATATATTCATTTTATATTCCACAATAACTTTGATTTACCTTCTGAAATGAGACTTGAAAGCACAGTGCTTATATGTTTTAGAAGTTATGCTTTTCCAGAATTATTAAACTGGGAACAAAAGCAAAAAATATTTCAGCAGAGATCAGCTTTTACATGTTTTGTAAACATATTTCTATCTTGTGCTAACTGTTCATGATCATGAATGGTATGAAATACTCCATTTTTTCCCTAGTTTTTTCATTATTTTTCTCACGTCTATTTCTAGCCTTTTGTCTGTTCTCATTGAATTACTTAGGCAGCTTGGCAACAGAGCAACTAAAGGAAAAGTAGGTTATCAATAGATTATTTTAGTTGTAAGGCTGCTGAGTATATATGATAAAAGAGAATAAAACCAAGTGAGACTTCAGAGAACCAAGTTTGTTGCTTTAAGTACAATTTACATACATGACAAGAAAGACGAGATGTTCCCTCATTTACCTTTTTATTTGTAACTTATTTTCGCAAATCTCAGACTACATACTTTTATGAAGAAATGCTATTCGTTTTCATAATATAGTTCTTTTACTAGGGCAGTTTCATTCAGCTGTAAGACTTACCTAAAATCATGCATAAAAACTTTGGTAGACTTCAGTGTTTGGGAATTTATCTATTTACTTTACTGTAGTGGCCTAAAAATAGTTAAGCTAATACCTACTCCTCAGGGAAGGGTCTTGCAATATGGCAGTTTAAATTTTGGGCTAATTTTTAAAAAACACGTCTTATTATTTTAGATACCTTTTGAGACTGCAGAAATGCACTAGTTCAAAGATATGGTATTGGTGAATTTAAACGAAGAGATACCAGTTTAAAAAGTCTAAATGATGGTTGACCAGTCATTCTGCTGTCTTTGAAATTGAATTTGCAGTGAATTTTGATCATGGCAATTTATTAGCTATAGTTTCCAGTTTCCCAGTACATTTATCTGGGATATTAATGAGCCAGCTGATGCTGTCACAAATTAAATATACAGGGAACTGGAAAAAAGAGGAAAAATAAATCAGTTCTATTCCTTTAAGAGTTATCGTTAATATTTTTTCTAAAGGTCACATAATACTTTTTGATTATGGCTAGACTGTGGCACTCTTACATAGATGAAAAAGGTCTTTTCTTGGTAGGAGTCACACAGTGAAGTCTGTTAAAAGTGACCATTTCTAAGCTCAGAATGGCCAAATGAAGTTTCTTGGTGCAAGAGGCAAGCAAAAAAAAGAGAACAAAAAAATTTAAATATCTGGAACTCAGTGTTCTTTCCCCTTACATCCCCATAATATTTCAATTATGTTTAGTTGTCTTTAATATAGTTTATCTGATTTGAAGAGGGATAAAGAGAACAAGAATCAGACAACTAGTGCATTACTACACTTTTTTTACAGACAGCTAAGAGACTTTTAGTATTCAGTTTTCTATGACTTTTTTTTTTTTGACCACTCTGCAAAGCACTCACTTATCCACAAACATTGCTATAAAGTCCATACCAAAGGTACTGGGGTAAGGTAAGGCTGTAGCACAGAGAACTCAATGGACTATGTCAACAAGGCTTTCATTCCACTTGTATACTTACACATTTCTCTAATTCTTAACTTAAAAATAAAATCTCCACTAATATAAAGGGGAGCTGAATTTACGTATAAATGTCATTTAACATTAATGTGCTGAGCATTGTGCAGTCTGGGGACACTAGAACTGGAGGCTTTAAAAGCCATGTAAATCTCTCTCTAGGTTTCCCCATTCTACCATTTCTATATTTAGATCAATTTAAATCTTTACTTGGTTTCTTTCTTCCTAGCCCACAAATAAGTTTCTTCAAAACATGTAATATCATCTCCAAACCTTAGGCTTCTTACCAGAAAAAAAATCTGCTTAAAACTGCGCTTCTTTTTAAAGCCTACTTAAATTTTGTAAAATTAATTCTGACAGGGAAAATACATTATTCCAGTTCTTCCTAGACTATGATAGTGTTAGATTTAAGCTGTCATTAAATAATAAATTTTCATTTAAAGAATATTAAGAATTTCTGTTTCCTTTCCAGATAATAAATAGTAGAAGAGTTGATTTTTGAAGTAATTCTTTATCACGTCCCCCTAGCTACATGTCCTTAAATTCTGCCCTATCTCATTAGACCTTTTCCAGACTTTTTTTTTTTTTAAGAAAGATTGAATAAATAGAGATTGCTCAACACAGATGGACAATAAAGGAGGGAACACTACTCTTCAAACACATAAAGATTTATATTTACGTTGAATATAGAAATATTAATGGTTTAGCATAGATTCCTGGGATCTTTGGAGCTCTCTCTACTGATGTTTAGTTAAAGTTGGACCACTGTTCATGACTTAAGGTACAGTTATTCCTGGAGGAAAAAACAGATTGCCTTTTTCAGTCCTTTCTAGCGCGGCATCTGCTTCCCAAATTTTATTTAACTCATTACTCTCACAAAGAAGTTTAACAAAAAAATGACATTCTGAATGCCTTTCATATGACATTTCATCCAATGGCAGATCCACAGCAGACAGAAAATTGCATTTGTTTCAAGATTATTACGGTTCTGATGCTTCTATTGCAAAGGAAATTTCTGTATCCACTTAGGAATATTTCTGAATGAAAGTCCAGTGATCCATTATCTAGAGCTAAGGGTCTTATAAAAAAATGTGTATTTTCACTCTGTCTCCATTCAGAAACATACATTTTACATAATAGTTTATCATTTAATATTAAGCTAGGTGAACAACTTGAATTGTAGATGCTTTCTACCTTTCAGCTCAGAGTCAAAAGTACTAAGTCAAACATCCAGGATAAAGCAGTGTAGTAATCCGCAGTCTCTGGCAGTGCTGGCAGCATCCAAGTTGTAGATACAGGATGTAAAACAAAGAGGACCTTGCTCTATGAACTCATTTAAACTGGTGAAATCTGTGCATTGATGCATCTATCCGCAGTTCTGGAACATTATTTTTAAAATTAACAGAAGGAAGCTTTTTCTTTTTTTTTTTTTATCCTCCTGCAGATCATTTTGCTCACTTATTACACCCTTTCTTCAGCTAGAATACAATTTAAAGAGTCTAATTACCATTTTGACAGCTTTTGTCAGATGTTGCAGTCATAATGAAGCATTATCAAAGTATATACTGTATGTTTTCTTATTTCATACTATGCAAACATTATCCATAAAAACACTTACTATTTTGTTTTCTCTCAGTCTCTTAGAGTTCAGGTGTTGGGACAGCCAGGAGTGCTAGCAAGAGGGCTCCATGATCTTCATTACTTTCACGCAGCAGCAAGATGCTGCTCATCAGCGGACAAAGAACTAACAGCTGGCTGTTGCTTTGAAATCCAAGTTTTGTATATAATCGTGCTTTAAATTACTTATTGTCACATGCTTAAAGCATAATGAGCTCCCTTTGATTTTCAAAGTCAAATTTACTTCTTCCCCTAATCTTCATGCTACTTTAACCTAAATTAGCTGGTTTAGTTGGCTAAGCAAAATTCAGAACTAAGCTGCTTTTTTAATTCCATTGTAGACTGGCTTTCTAGATCTGAATGAAACCTTGGTTTTAATATATACATGATATAAATGGAACTACATTTGAGCTGCCTGTCCCAGTGTTTTAGAGTTTGACATCTGTGTCATGAAAATAGATTCTACCTTAAGTGTAAAGAGCTTGAAACGGAAAGAAGGCTGAAAGAATGTTATCAACACAATTTGGAGACTTTTATACAGTGTGACATAAAGGAAAGCTGCCAGGTGTTCAGCTGTGCTTGGGACAGGCCATAAAACTCACAGGTGCCAAGAAAAAAAAAAAAAAGCCAAGAAAAAGAAATTAATTCTGAACCATTTTATTCCTAATGGCACCTGCAATTAGAAGGTTGAACTCCCGTCAATCCAAGCAAAGCAGAGCTGTAACTCATGCAGCTTATTTAGTAATACTTAACTGTGGAAACAAAAAGCTTGGGGAAAAATACTCAAGAGTAGAATACTCACAGAGGAATACTTAGCTTTGGGAGTCCAGTTATAACTGCCAAAATTCGAGGTTATTTTACATCAGTCTCTTTTTTTTAAGGGTTCTACAAATCCCTTTCAGATAACTTCATCCTAAGGCTTTGTTTTCTATGAATCAGTATTTAGCATACGAAGTAATTGTCTCAAGAAGTATGTTTTAAACAGCCTTCTCACAGAGGGCAAGGGTCACTGACACAGCAGTCACCATGAATCTGCCTCTCAAATTATACAGCCAAAAGACTTTTCATTTTGAAATACCAAAGACATCAAGGAAAGCTGGAGCATTTTCTATAATAATTACTCTATTGGGAAACATAGGTTCGTATTCAGGATCACATAAATCTGCTTCCAAATAGAAACAATCAACTCCCTAGTGTATGTCGGCTTGTACTGGGTCTGGCTAGGATGGAGCTAATTTTCTTCCAGTGTTCACTGTTGATTGTAGGCTGGTTTTATAGCTAAATCTTCAACAATGTGATGGCTTTCTTTAAAGAATTCTCACAACAAATAACCTGGAATAGCCTGATGTAATAGCTGTGATAGACCTTCCCCTAAATTTCCCTTAATATAAGTAACATTGTCAAATGAAGTTGACTTATTCCTTCTTCACATCCATGACTAAATTATACAGGTTAGCTGATTCGGAGAAAACTCCAGGAACAAACTCACCAACAAAGTTTTCAAGTTGACAAGCAGGTATTCTCTATTGCAGCGCCGGAAGACACGGGGGATCGCTCCTCCAAGCGCGTCTCCCCGTATTGCTACACAGGCCTTACATAGCTACTGGGCATACATGCATATTCATGAGGCTACACATGAATTACATCATTTTTCAGAAAGTTTCCAGCATGCATACAAAAATGTCGTGGTGGCCTTTGAGGGTTGTTTACTTCTTCCAACAATCTTCATAACTTCTGGCAGTCTTTGCAGCACCAGCTTAATTAACATTACAGACATAGCAATCATTCTGATCTTTTACTTATCAGTTAGTTTAACTGCTTCCATCCTGGACATCAGCTAGTCTCAGATATTCCCCATCCCCAGGTTCTGTTTTCTATTCTGTTTTTCTTACATTTTTTTGTACTAAGGTGCTAAGGACCTAAAACTATGTCAACTACCTTCAAGCACCGCAGTTATTTTCCATTACAAAATCATCAAACTTAAGGTTACTTAAAACTGATTACATTTTGTGCTTTTGTGCCTCCTTGTCTCATGGCCAAAGAAATGCTTATTTGCCTGCTCGTGTTACCCATTTGCTGCATCAGCTATACTGAGACAAGGAGGTACAAAAACACAAAGTGTAATCAGTTCTAAGTAACATTAAGTTTGATGGCTTTGTAATGGAAAATAATTGAGGTGCATGAAGATAAATCGTTGTAGTTGACATAGTTTTAGGTCCTTACTACCTTAGTACAAAAAGTGTAAGAAAAACAGAATAGAAAAAG
>JANHGB010050786.1:29770-59371 GCA_026283785.1 Coracopsis vasa | reverse complement strand
AAAATCTTAAGTCCATTTCATGGCTGTATGTGAAGGTAGAGGTGTTTTTTATAGAACAATCAACATCTAGAAGACACAACTTGTTGAGATGAAGTTTAGATGAGGTTTAGCATGTTACAGTGCATTTCACTAATTTAGATTTGGGCATTAAGTTTTCTACATGCCAATCCAGAAAAACCCTAAGCATTCTGACTTTAAACAGTCCCTGTACCATCATAGAATCATAGAATGGTTTGGGTTGGAAAGGACCTTAAAGATCATCCAGTTCCAACCCCCCTGCCATGGCAGGGACATATTCCACTAAACCAGGTTGCTTAAAGCCTTGTCCAACCAGGCCTTGAACACTTTCAGGGATTGGGTAGCCACAACTTCTCTGGGCAACCTGTGCCAGTGTTTCACCACCCTCACAGTAAAGGATTTCTTCCTTAAATCTGATCTAAATCTACCCTCTTCAGTTTAAAGCCATTCCCCCTTCTTCTATCACTACATGCCCTTGTAAGAAGTCCCTCTGCAGATTTCCTGTAGGCCCCCTTTAGGTATTGAAAGACTGTTTTGAAGTCTCCCTGGAACATTCTATTCTCCAGACTGAACAATCCCAGCTTCCTCAGCCTGTCTCCATAGGAGAAGTGTTTCAGCCCTCTGATCATCTTCATGGAACTCCTCTGGACTAGCTCCAACAGGTGCACATCCTACCCATGTTGGGGGCCCCAGAGCTGAATGCAGAACTGTACCTTTGCTGAAATCTGCTGTGTTAATCCCTTGCATTAATGACAAGTAAAGCTCAAAATGTTTGGAGCTTCTCTTTCTTTGGATATTCTCTCTTCCCTTTTCAACACTAAACAAGATATTTCTGCTTTTTTTCTAATTCTGGTGAGAATTCACAGCAATATTTGCTCTGTAACTCCAGGAGTCAATCAAATAAGTCTGTGAGTGGATGGCATGTCGGATCCATTTAAAAGTACGGGAGGGATTTCTTTTCAAAATTAATTCGTACATGAAAACAGAATGTCTTGGACAGGCCAATGGATTTGCATTCATCTGAGAATAAATACAGTAATTCTCTGGTATTTATCACCTACCTATTCTGAAACCTATCCACACAGCAAGTATTGATCTGCTGATTCTATGGGAGAATACCCTGATGCATTTCCTATGGCTTTTTCTCTGAGTTTCTAGGATAATACAAAAATTTAATAATTTGTATTTGGCAAAAATATAAGTAATACTTCCCATTTCTCATGTACTTTTAATTTACTATACCATGAGAAGTCTGGCAAAAAGAAAAACTAAACAAGACCAAACACTTCCCCCACCCCAACTGACGACTTCAAATGCTAAAAAAGTCCAAAATATTTTTTTTGTGAATATTTCAGAAAAATTCAAACTTTGTTCTTATTTTGAATAAGCCCAAAGTTGAAAGTTCTGAAATTTTTCATTGGAGGGAATTCTGTCCTCTGCAGAGCTCTAGTTTTGCAGCACTACAAGCATTAATATTATTTTTTTTCTCTGATGCATGTAATTTAAATGGAAAAATACAAAGCTGTAAACATTTCTCTGTGTATTGCTGGCAGTTTCAGAAAAATTACATAAGGAATAAATTCTCTTGCTGTTCTTGCTCTCACACACATACACAAAACACACTTTAAACATTTCCCTACAGGATCAATATATTTTCTGAAGTTCTCTAGTTTCTCAGTCATGTGATACACTTAAGTCTTCTGATAGGAGGCCTAGGAATAATAATTTGAACCTGATCTGAATCAAGGTGAAAAAGGAGCCCACTGCTTTGTACAAAAGGAGGCTTTTATAATTCAGTCTGCTAACTCAAGAGCACTCATTGACACAGAGCAGGTAGAAGCACTGATATCACTGGTGCTTGCAGATTAATATTTCCAGTCATCAACTAAAACTCAAAAAAGCCACTGCTCTCCAAAACAACCATTAATCACCTGGGAATAGATTCTTTATGCTAAAGGAAATTTAGGAAGATTTTTTTTTCCTTTTTTTTTAGGGCTTTAGTCTAGAATATACTATGCTAAAGCAAGCTCCTTATCAGTCCAATGTAGTGGTTTGTGACATCATGCTCTGATGTTTTCAAATGCCTTTCCAAGGAAATTTATTTTTATGCTGCTATCTGGATGAGATCAGGCTGATTGTGCAGGAGCACTGATTTCATTTTGCAGGAAAGGTGAGTGATCATGCCACCTGCCCAGGCAACCCACAATTTGCACACCTCTGACCCCTCCCAGGTCTCGCAGAGCTGGAAAGGGGGGCTTCCTTGCCAGGACATTCCTGCCTTGGCTGAGCCCACCTGCACCTAACTGCTGGCTGATGATCTCTGCTAGATGCGAATACAAAAAAAAGTGATCAATGAGGCAAAAAGAAAAACAAACCAAAAGCTTGGTCTATGTGTCCTTGAAGAATAGAATGAGAAACACTGCTTTTTTCCCCTGTTGTCTCAAACCCAGCAATACAACTTTATTAATCAGCTACTAAAGGCTTGCAGGAAACCTCAAAATGTCTATGGAAATATTTAACTTACAAATAGAATATTGTATTGTAATAACAAAGAAGAAAAATAGCAAATACATAGGAGAAATTGTTTTTTAAAAAACAAAATAGGAAAAAAATCATAATAAAAAAAATAAAGCTTGCCTGCTTCTCATTGAACACATAAGGTTTTAAGTGGTTTATCCAATCACTTATTCATGAGCTGTTCATTTTTATGTGAAGTTCAAAGAGCAGCACTTCCAACAAAGGTTAACGGGAGGCTGATACTTGCTTTTCAGTGCTCACTGCATCTGATAAGACCATTCAGGAGCAATGTAAATGGAACACCGAAACCCGTGCTTTCTGTGAAGTTATTGTCTTAGTTTTGTTTCTTCATTCCAGACCCAGCTGTGGATCTCTGAGTGCCTTCCTCCTCAAAAAGCACGATGTGGCACAAAGCCGTGGTTTGAAAGGCAGACCCAGTCCTGCTCACTGCAGCAAGGTGTCGCTTGTTATTACTTACAGTTTACAAAAGTGCATAGCCAGCCCAGGATTAGCTTTGTGGGGGTTTTGTTTATTTGTGTTTGGGTTTGTTTGGTTGTTTTTTTTTCATTATTCAGCTTCTGTTGCTGGAGTCAGAAACTGGAGGTTGCCTCTGTTCAGTCTATCATGAACCCAGTGAGACTGTAGCTCCTCCTTTTTGTGGAGCTACACTTCATGTAACAACTGGTTATTCCTCTTTGATGTACTGAAGGGCAGTAAAGAACTCCTTCCCCGAACTCTGGAAATCAGGTTTTGCTAATGCTTTATAAGCCATACTACAACAGTGAGAGAGAGTCATAGGAACTGTGAAAAACTGTGAAAGATTAAACCTTCTTGTTAAGATTCACCCATATTTTTGTTCTTCTCCCAAACTCTGAGAAAACCAATGGCACAAAGAAAAAACAAGTGTCTAGCTCAGGGGAGTCTCCCAGCTTTGCAAACACCACATATCCTTATTGAGTGGAGCCTGGAGTAACCTGAAATTAAATTATCAAACTCACCTGGCTTAGTCTGAGATGAGTCATTTTTTTCATGTTTAACACGATCATGCTCTGCAAATAAGAAAATCCCCTACATTAGAAAGCTTTTAAGTTTTTAGATTTTAAAAAGAAAAGATTCCTATTATGATTTTAAAATATGACTTTGCATTACATACGCACACCAGACTTTAGAAGATTTTTTCATAAATATCTTTTTTGAGAAAATATGTTTAATTATTTTTCCCCTAAGAAAATGAAAAATAATGCCAAAGAATTCTTTTTACTTTTTAATGTGGCTTAAGGAATCACAAAATTACATTCTGTGTTTTTTTAGAATTATCATAAGATTTTTAAAATTGTGAAATGCTTCTACTAATTTTGATTGCTATCACATATCTTCTATATACAAAATTTCTCCTGCTGATATAGACATTATAAAAGCATTTTACTACAACAGAAGTGGGGTTGTTTCATACAGACATATGAAGGTTCAGTATACTGTAGACATAAAAAATGTTCAGTATACAGTATACATAAAAAAAGGAATTTTCCATATTTCTCTGTTAGCCTGGATCCCACAGACATATTGTGAGGCAGTAACAATAATAAATATTATACTGTACTAAATATAAGCTGTATGCAACTTTCTGCTACTTAAAACCAGTGTGATATCCAAGCCTCAACATTATGAGACGGAATAAAACAAAGCTATGGCATTTCAAAGGAATGTTAAAAATATTTTTAATTCTCATTTATTGCAGCTATGTCTAAATTGTGTAGCAGGTTACAGCTGCAGCACACCAAGAGATAAATCTCTCTGTTTCTCAGATCAGAGTCCTAGCCAGGGAATTGCACTAGCCCTTCCTTTTCTTTGCCCCCCCTTGATTTTTTTTTCCAGTGCAAAGCTGCCATGGGGTCAGAGGGCACAGGTATGTCCTATCTCAGCCCAAACAGGAAAATAGTTTCCATGTAAACTGAGTCCTGTGAAACACACCTGGTCCTGTATTACAGAGAGAGTCATTGCAAACCAAGTCAACATTTCCTGTGAGCTTGTGTTGATGAATCCCATCTTAAGCTGCTGAAACTTTAACAACATAAATACCTCCTAAAAGCTGAAATAACAACATTCATTATCAACTTGTTACTTACTGTGTTCGTGAGGTTTCTCTGAGGTTGCTAAAATTAAACAAAAGAGGTTTATTTTAATATTTATTAGTATGCCTGTAATGCAGGACTTAATGCTTTTTTTAATTTTATTTGTAGCCGCATAAATGGTCAGTGAAAAATGTTCCCAGAAAAAAACCACATGAGATAAAAATGAAAAATGAGCTAATGCTTTCCACAGACCATAAGAGAACATTTTTCAGGTAAAGCGAGAGCTCAGGGAGCTGTACCCAATGCCATTTTTGATTCTGCGGAAGGAAGTGAAATGCCAAGACCTAGCCCACCAGCTGGATTTTTCCTCTTGGCTTTTGCAAGGCAGCTGTTGTTTTTAAGAAAATAAAGGCTCTACCAGCTGCATGTAGCTGTCTGCTGTATGTGAAAGAGCATCATCCCACAGAGAGATGCAGCAGTGCAGTGGATGAGTTGCCTTTGCAGGCCCAGCAACACAAGCAATAATTTTGCTGCTTTTAGCTCCTGGGCTCTGAATCATTGAGCTCTTCAGCTTCCACTTGGGGCAAAAAGTAACTGCTGTGCAAGAGGGTTTTTGTTTTGCTTGTTTTCCCTGCAGTATAAAACCACTTCAATTTTATATCCAGTCTCTGTTTAATCCAAGTTGTTACTGAGCATTTAAGGAGACAGCAACTGGAGATGGTGTGCAGAGCAAAGCAAAAATAACAGGACTTTTTTGGGGGTAATAGAGACTATAAACACAAATTAAATGTATCTTTTTGTTCCTAAGTAAAAAATCAGAAATAAGAAACAGCAGAAAAATAGGGATCCTATGACAAAGTTATATTTGTTACCTTTATATGTGTAAGAAAACCTTTTTGTAAATTTAGGTTCAGTTGTTTTGTCTAAACAACCTGAAACCTACAAAAAATATTTCCCTAAACACCTTAAACTTAGGTAGATTCTGTTGTAATTGAGTATCCATGAAATATCTCTGAAATTTGTAAAGGAAAATAGTTTTGTATTGTGTTAAAACACATAACAATATATGCTCATCTAGCTATGAATTTCACTTAGCAAAAGGAAATTCATGGCAAATATATGTAAAAAAACCCCAAACTGAACATCAGGGTCTGATATAATGACTTACATAGCTACCACAGAATATGAGTCACGTAAGACTTTCAGTGACCACCAAAAATGATCAGAGCTTGGCCACATGTGAAAAACATTAAAGAATCTTTACTGTCACTGCTTGACGAATTTTACAAACAAGCTTTCGTTGCACCATCCTTATGTCATTTATGCAATTTGTTTTAAAACACTGAAATTAAATCACAGCCATTATGCTTGAACTTTCTAGTGAACCCAGTGCAGATATTTTCCTTTTTTTGCTGGTGAATATGAGTCACAGAAAAATGTTTAAAACTATAGAAACTCACCCCATGTCTGGCCTCACAAGTTCAGGAAGCTATTTGTGTTGCCCTTTTCCATATTTTCTGTGGAGGTATTAATTAGCCAAACTTGTATAGTGTCAGTATCCAGACAGAGCCTGAACACTGAGATCATTGCTATCAGCACTTTCCTAAAAGCCCAACCTTCTTTTTTCTTGTGTAACACTCAGAGATATTGCTGCTGCATATCTTGATGAAATAATGAAAACCTTCTAAAATTAAAAGTTTTTGCAGGATAAGTTGGCTATTCTACAACATATCTAAATTTTATTGAAAAAAAAAACCCAAAACATAACAAAGTGAAATTTTGAGATGGTCTTTAGGCTGTAAAGATAGACATCTGTGTTTTGCCAAATTTGCTAATTACGATTTCAGTCCATTCACTATTAATCACATTCTCCTTATGTGTCATATTATCTCATCAAAGATGTTATTCAAATGATGAACACAGTAAGAAGAAAGTCAAAACCTGAAATTCCAAGACCCTTACTTTCATTTTTACAGTATCATATATGTCTATAGCACAGCTACTCTGGTTTTTAGTCTACTTAGTGAAAATGGAAAGAAGATAGAAGCTAAATATCAATGTTGTAGTCAGATTTTCCAATATATTGAACCATATATTCAATATTGGTATTTAACCCAGAGGGTGAGAAATCAGAGGCTGCATTCTGCTGCTCTCAGTCATTTCATATAGTATCCTGCACTGAAAGTAAAGCACGTCTACTCAAATTTTGAATTTAAATGTTACTTCTCTATACAGTACCTAGATAACCCGTGAAACGTTGCAAAATGTGTGGAGGTTGAAAATTTTAATGATTTTTAAAAGTGACTTGGCAAATTAGAGAAAAAATTACCAAGTACTTTTAAACATGAAGATGATGTTTCTGGCTTAGGAAGTTCCTGACCTGAGATCCTGGGAGGTTACAATATGATCTCTGTGTGGCTGTTTTATTCCTGTACTCTTCCCCAGGCATTTGCTGGTTTGGCCATTGGTGGAGAAATTGTTGGGTTAGATCATCTCTTGGTCTCACTTCAAATAACTGTTCTGATGTTACTAATTAACAGGACTAGCTGTTGGGTAAATAAGTGTTTGTTCTTAACAATGTTAGAAAATTCATTCTTAAGTACTTTATATTCATTTGTTTAACACTTAAACTATATTAGAGGAAGAAAAGGGTCAGGTTGGGATCTAATGAAATCAGATGGATGTTTGATGAAACACTTGAAACTACATAAGATCTGAGCTGGATCAATGAAATTATCTGGTTCTACCCTCAGCAAAATGTTTTCAAATTTCTTTTGTGTCAATCTAAATTAAACTTGGTATCAGGGCTTGGTAGTTATCTTACTGTTTTTCACATTCAATTCAGATTTTCTTTGACTCTTTGTGCCCGGTATTCTGAATGCCAGAAGGGCATTAATTATATACAGTGTAGTTTTGTAAATTAGTTTCTGATATGGATTAGGAAACAAAATCCTCTGTTTTATTGAACCATAAATTGGTGAGGCTAAAAGCAGAACATGCTTTTTGATTATAACATGTCTATTTTCCATCTGGATAACAGTCATTTGCTGTTCAGACAGCAAATAAATTTGTGAGTGTGCTAAGAAAAGAATATGTTGTGCAGGAAATTAAAGTGATGCCAGAACTATTTCTTATTTTTTATTTTTTAGTGAAGAATAACAAAATAATAATGCATACTGTAGCTGAGAAAATTATTTCTAATTGGACAGTTACATGTATGTTATAAGTAAGAAAGTTACTTTCCATCAGGCTAAGTAAGAGCCTGGATCATCTGTCATTAAAGAGAGCACGAACTCTTTAACAGGATTTGGACTCGACATTAGAAGAACACACCCATGATGTTTATCTGTAACAACATTGCAGGCCAAAAGAGGAATCAAGATCAGTAGCAGTCTTTTAATGTAATTCACAAGATTTGTGCCTTAACCTTCCAGTTTATACATCATGATGAAGGATAAATCCTTGCTTTCCTTATTCAAGCTATGTTAGTCCATTCTCTCTGAAAATAAGCTGTAGACAAAAGAAAATTTGGCCCTTACACAAACTAATGGGTATTTCTCCTTGAAAATTCATTTTGTAGTCTGCAAGAACTTAAGATGCCACATCACTCTGCCTAATTATCAGTGTGTTTTTAATTTAAGGTGGAATAAAACTGTCAGTGCAAGGTTTTACACACTGTGGAACAACTGTATTATCAAAAAGTCAACCATAATAAAACATATTCTTTACACTGAGATGGATCAGAATGTCTTAGATTATATAAACTTCAGGAAAAATGGGGATTATTAGGATTTATTGCTGTTCAAAAGCAGCTCCCTGCCTTTGTGAAGTTATTGTCTGTACCCTTTGTCATTCAAAGGAGAAGTCAAATGTTCCCACAGAATCAGCAGACCCGGTCTCTCATATCTGTCTGTGTCCTACTCAAGTCCTGCTGGCTGACTGAGCAGCTGGCAGACTGTGCAAAAAAAAAACAGTCTAATGAGCATATGTCAAAAAAAATGACTCCTCACAAAACAGATCAGCTGCAGCAAGCTTCCAATAAAGAGAACGGCCTGTGCTCACCCTGACCCTTGCTCTATGTTAGAAAATTGCCTTGACAGTGTATGGCCAATAAATGGATGGGTCATAGAAAGCAAGCAAGAAGAATGTGATGGTAGGGTTAATAGAGGAACTTGTATAATTATATTAAAGTGCATGCTGTGCAAGCCTTGTCCTTAAAGATTCTCTTAATTCCCTACAGCATTCATTTGACATTTCTGGTTTACTTTAAACCTAGTGCTTTCCAGGATATCTGTATAGGTTTTCACACATTCATGGAGTATTATTCCACATTAACATGGCAGGTATGAAATACTAAGTGATTTATTTAAGGCTATCTGAAAGGTTTGCAGGGAAGCAGAGAACTTGAGGTTCCGGGTAGTGCTCGCACTCTTATTCTTTAGCAGGGAGTACTCATCTAGGTCCTTGCAGCACCACAGACTTCCTTGGACCACAGTTTCAGCGGGAGTCTTGTGACTAATGATGATAATAGGGTAAATGGTTAAGGCAAACCTTCCTAAAATGACATGGTTCACCATTATATTAATAAATACCCACTGATATTAGAACCTGTAGGGCATTCACTTGCAACAGGCTGATCTTTTCTATCTTTGCTTTCCACCAAAAAAGCTGTCAGGCTGCTCTCACAGTTTCTTCTGCTTTATTTCCATTACCAGAGTAACCTGGTGCAAGATATATGCCTTCATACAGCTAGCATGTTTATGTCTTTGCTGTTTGGCTTGCCTTATACCTCGGGGCTGTGTAGTGAAGAATGAGCCGACTCTTAGTTTTGGGGGATTTTGCTGTTGTTGTCTAGAGCAACTTATTTTTTAAGACTTATTTTTAAATGGCAATTCAAGAGTATTTTATACAAACTGGGAAAAAAAAAAAAAGAAATATTTCAGAAAGACAAGGGAAGAGAGAAACTTTAGTATGGCATAAATGTGGTAAAAGTAGGAAAGAAGTACAGACATTTCTGATATTTTAAAATTATTTTTAATGAGAGGAATTGGTTTGAGTTGAATCTGAGATGCATGCCTGTAGGGAGCATCAGTAATGATTCCAATCTTTCTCTGTTTCCCAGTTTGTCTGTTAAACAACAGAAATGCACTGGGAAACATAAGTCTTGTTGAAACAGCAATCTTGTACGATTACACTGAAAGCTAATGTTTTTAAAGTACTACAAGTTTTAAAATCCCAGGAGGACAAATCTTCCATCGATGGAGCTGGAAAGAATGAAATTTCAGTCAAATGTAGATGAGGTACATATGCTGCATTAATGCATTCATCTTTAGGCATGTGTGGCGAAAGACCTGAAGAGCTTCCTCTCAATATCATCCTCAGCTTCTGGCGTTTTCATGTGCTCTTCCCTGAAATTGTGGGATGGGAACATACAGATGAGGGACAATATGCTTAAAAAGCTTTCACTTTTAGAAATATCAGGTTTACATTTGCATATAGCTAAGGCAAAACATAGCCAATCTCAGGCCATGCTTTATTGCGACACAAATTATTGACTCATAAAGGGTAACTGAGCGAAATTGGGCAGACTGAGGTATGTTGGGTGTTAAAGTGATGACTTTTTTTTCTGAATATTGACTTTTTTTGAGCAGAAATAGTGTGTTCACCATTCTATATAAACAAATGAAGCCAAAATAAACACCTCTTGCAGATATTAATATTCATTAATATTCAAATGTTTAGTTTATTTCATAATGCCTGTTATTTGCAAAAGTTGCCAGACTCCATGCAAATACCACAAATATAAACTCCTTTGTTGAGCTCTTTTTAAACTATGACTGGATTTGTAAAAGCGTAATAATAGCTGAGTAGATATTTACATATGTTATTAAATAAATGTAAAATAATTGCCAGTGGGACAAGAATCCCCCTGGCTCCATCTCTTGAAGTATGTAAGGCCAGGTTGGATGGGGCTTTGAGCAATCTGGTCTAGTGATGGGTGTCCCCTGGCTGTGGCAGGGGGGTTGGAACTAGGTGATCTTTAATATCCCTTCCAAAACTATTCTATGATTCTATGAAGAATAAGATGACCTCATGAAAATCTAGAAAATAAGAATTTTGGAGGAGAGATTAGTTGATATTAGGGATGAATAACAGTAAAAAATGACTAGCTTTTGAAAAGATGGACTTTTAACAGTGTGCTACCAAAATTAATATGGTGGTTAAAGGAGAGGGTTTAAGACTAGCTTCTACAGAACATCCTAATCCATCATCATTCTTCATGAAATGCTGCTGATCACTGGTTTTGCTTTAATTGCAACTTTGTAAGAGCACATTTCTGAAAATGATGTCTGCACAGATAAAAAAGGAAATGTAGATTATCACCAGAAAAGCTCTTCGCTCTGGAATTGCATTTGAATAAAACACCTCTGAGCATTCATTTGCAGACATCTTTACTCAGAGCAATAAAGTAATAGTTTATCCCATGGGGAAAGTTTTAGTCAATTAACCATGTGTTATATGGATATCCAGGTGTTTAAGCATATTATGCTGATTGACAGGTGAGAGTGTTGCTGACATTATGCCAATATACATGTATTATACCTAACTTACAGTAGCAACAGAGGCCACCCATTACAGAGATTAGTTTTTCTGCAGAAATCACAGCTGTTTCATAATCATTAGAATACTATCTTAACTGTCTCCATTTATTGCTAACGGGCTGAATAAATTACTATTGTACTTTAAGGCAAATAAGAATGATTAACACAAGTTGTAATCATAACTGCAATTGAAATGCTATGCCGGGTCTATCAGTATGAATTGTTTTGCAGGTTTGTTGTTACGTAAGATACAAAAAAAGTGTAATCTCAATTTTACCTTGAATGGATTACAAAGGTGTAACCAGTGACAAGATTGAGATGAAATATTTTGAGAATAAAATGCGCTGAGAATAAATTTGTGGGTATTGAAAGAAAAAAACAACATTGATGCAAGTTAGCATCATTACTTTTATGTGCCTTAACCAAACCTAAACTGTATTCCTTGATATTGTCAAGTCAGAAATATAGTTCTATCCATGGGGCAATTCTTTGTATTCTGACAGATATGTGAAACAGTTGGAACACTCTCTGCAGATGCTTATTTCTCTCTATTGACTCTAAAGTGAAATTAGGGTGAATAGCTTTTATGTAGCTGATTAATTTTAGACATCTATGTTTGCTTGAGTTAAAGTTTCTTAATGATTAAATTTATCTGAGGATCTAAAAAAGTTCTTTAAATTTATGAATGCAGTGAAAAGTCTTGAGCCCACTGCACTCATCATTCCTCTGCCTGCTTTCTATTTATATTGAGTGGGTGCTTTGAAGGGTGTGTTCTGGTCATGTCTTATCCTAACTGAAATATCTGCAACATGGAAAGTACATGAGTCTGATCCCTCAAGATCTGGCCATCACTTAGCAGAGGTTGTACAGACCAGTAAGTCCCTCATAACCCTGCAAAATGAGCATAAATTATTTATAACCCCTAAGATAGCTGAGACGAGGTGAACAGAGGTCAAGCAAATTGCAGCTTAGTGACACAGACTTTTCAAAGCATCTTCCACATTTCATGCAAATGCTCCAGAAATCATTATTCCTTGAAAATGCCAGGGGTTTGTTGCTTCATCTTGGGAAGTCAAATACTAATGTATGGCCAGTCATCTATTAAATGAAAAAAATCTTTAGGTAGGACCGGATTAAGACTGAGGAACACCTTGTCTGTAGTTTAAGGCTCCTGTGAAGTGTTCTTCAGTAAATCAATGTTATTCAGTTCTCAATCTGACTCAGAAGGAAGACGTTAACTACTGGCTTGAAGATCTTTTGGGCTCCATCTTGTGGCTAATTCAGTAACTTTAACCTCTTGAGAGAGATGCCTACCTTAACTGTAGTGAAAATAGCGCTGCTAGTTTAAACAGAATAGTAGCATGCGACTGGTTTTATTATGTTCTCGTAGATAATACAGTATTTTTAACACCATTTTAAGAAAATGCTCTTCTACCTTTTCTTTTTTCTACATTTTTTTTTTTTTTTTTTAGGAGTACAAATTCTCTTAGCAGGCTGTGTAATACAGTTTGTAGTTGTAGAATGAAGCATATTAGAAAACTACCTGTGAAAGTATGGTTCATGTTGCACTGGTGGTATTCACAGCCGAGCAGAAATCCCATCCTGCCATGACCATTTACTTTATGAATAAGAAGGCTGCCTTTCAGTTTTCTGGTCAACTCCAAAGCTAAGCAGTTCTGAAATGCAATACTACCCAGTTCTTTTTTACTTTGGAAAGCATCTTGATTTTTATATACATTGAAAAAGGACACTGCTGTGCCTTGGCCAGTTTATACCACACTCTGTATGCATAGCAGCAGTTGCCAAGCAATGGATAGGGTATTATTACCAGGAGTAATTGAAAGAAATTGTCCTTTACTGGATTGGCAAAAATATGTAGTTTGGAGCTGGGATGTACACGCCTTGCCCATTTTCTGCATTTTTTGATATTAGCTACAGTCAGACTATATGCAGTTTTTTACACCACGATGTGTTTATTAGGAAAAGGTTAAAATGTGATCCTGCATACCTTCCTGTCAAATTATTATCGATGAAACTTGTCAGATGAATGTGTTTTTTCTAAAAACTATTAAACAAATTGAAGGGCAAGCTGCCAGAGTGATAATGCAGAAAATCAGAACAGGAGACATGTTAGTGACAGGCAACTCGCTTCTGCATCCAACTAGCTTACAAGTACTCATAACATCTAACTCTATGTAGGAGATATACATAGATATATGTTTATACGTAGATATACATTTATGTAGAAGATGGGACTCCCAGAAGACAACTATCCTGAATTAGAGGTAGGTTCCGACTTGTCCTCAGAAACAAGACAAGATCTCTTTCTCAATGCAGGGAGCCTGGAGAAACCAACTTCCTGGCAATTGAGGTTCATAATTCACTTTAAACAATTAGACTGTTCTTACACATATGCATGTGAATGCACAATCCACAAGGATTCTGTGATGGTTAAATGGGTTCATTAGAATCACAGAAGCAAAGAATCTTCAGGTAAGCTGACCTGGAGAGAGAACTTACTAAGGTTGCTTACTTGACATCCCCATCTTAGTCCATGCCCTCTTTAGTCAGATATCAATAAGGTATAAAAGCTGTGAACTGAAATGAGAAATTCCATTTTATGCAGAACTAAGAAATCTTGAAATTGGATTTAATCTGACTACATTTCACACACAGAGTTTTCGAAGCTCTCTGCAATTATGAAATATTACTGAAATACAAAAATGCTGGTTTGATTAAAAAAATATTAACATTCCTTTTGTTTCAAAAAGGCACTTGGAACTGAAAAAGTGCTGAATTTTTTTTGTGTTACAGCTCTATTTATTGTTTTTTGGAGATGCCCTGAGGCTGACAGGCTTTATCACAAATCACCAATACAGGTGAGTATTGTAATTCATTTGAATCCCTGCTTGCAGCACTTTGAATTATGAGCAAGGGTTAAAAATTTTCATGTACTGGTAGCCAGATTTGCTCTTGGGGATTTTAGGAACTGCCTTACTCAAGCAAAAATTTGCTACCTCTTGCCCTTTAGGAACTGTCAACTTTTTACACATTTCTATGACATGGCCTCTTTCCCACACACATTGAAAGAAGTCATAACAGATGCTGGAACCTGAAGCTTTGGTCACAAAGTTTTAGGACTTCAGCCACAAAGTCTTAGAGAGCTAACTTTTTAAATAGAAAGGACTAATACGTAAATTTCATGTATAAATTGTGCCTTAAGGTTCCTATTAGTGTCATTGATATTTGGTGAATCACTGAAGTACGTAAGATATCTCCACCTTAACTTTGTTCTTTCTTTGTCTTTCAAACTCCTCTATGTCTGATTTGGGCTATGTACAGAATGTATCATTGATAGAAAATGACATTCCATCTTCTATTCTCTTTCTGTGTTGGCTTGTCAGTGTATCTCTCATTATTGTTTTTGTAGAGAGGGGTGTGTATTGTAAAAAGACAGAATAATTGGAGAAAGCTTCGCATACAGTACAGTGCATATGTGCTATGTTTATGGTGATTCGCATGAGAAATGGTAAAGTGGTATGTGAACTATCCATACTAGTACTGCAATATATTTTGGATAATGAGCCAGTCAATTTGGAGCTCTGGCTGCCTACTTCTATTTTGCAACTGGGCAAAAATACTGTATCCCTAAGTAAAACCAACAAACATCATTGCCATTTTTATTGCCAGTCAGAGGAATAGACATGCAGCCTGGAGCAATTTTTATCGTAACAGAATAAGCAGAAATAAATAAAACCTGATCATAATAGAAATTAGGTAATAAGAAGCAACAATTTCTATGCTGGGCCTGCAGAGAGTGTGAAGCTAGCTAAAACATGGCATGTTCATGTTTTCGGAGGAGGCTTTGTCACTTCTCTCTATTTGTCCAGTTAAGTATATATCTACTAAAGACAGGAACATCCCTGAATTAGTTTTCCTTAGTGGAAAATTTCATTTGACTAACATGGTTTTCACTAGAATCACTACCTCCCCTGCTGACAATGTAGTTTATGATATCAGAAAACTAGAGGGAGGTTTACTTCCAAAATAAATAAAGTTATGATGTCTTAAGAATGACCAAAGCTGACTTTCAGGCTGCACCTCCATGTTTCTGTGGAGTAGTTGGTGATGAACTCAAGATGAGGTACACCCTGCCCTGAGCCAGGTGCTTGAAAGTATTCTACATATACTTGTTGGTAAAATCCTTCCAACAAAATCAGAAATCAGAGGAAATTATTGTTTTGGTTTTTGCAGAAAATATATAAATAAGAAAATGTAATGGAAAAATTGATCCAACTTCAAAGCATGCACATTAAAAGTTAATTTCTTAATCAATTTTGTTAGGGAAGATTATTATTAAGGAGGAAAAAAATCCTAACCCATGAAAAAAATGAACCACGCAGTAAGAATTTCAAACAAATTCCCTTGATGTTCTTCTGTAAATGAATGCACCCATAACCTGTGTCAAGCCTGACTAAAGTAGCACCTTTAACAATTACCTCACTCCTTTCTTTCCATTAAGGATGTAACAGTCCATGTGATAAATTGAAGGTTGTGAACACAGAAGGCATTTTGATGTCTGAAAACCACTGGCTCTAAGCGCAGTTGCCAGTTTTCTGATTCTCCCTGCTTTGTGTGCTACCTTTCATGCCTCAGTTGTTGTAAATTAATCTTTGGACAAAATATCCTGCCTGATCCCTATTAAGCGTGGTTGGTTTTGATAATAAAAATGAACTTTATTATTCGGTTAAACACATGAAATGAAATTTTGGCTCAGTGGAGTGAATGGGAATTTTGCCACTAACATCAGCACAGCCAAGATTTCACTCATGAACTGTTAAAACAGTTGAGATTATAAATTTTTTCCAGTTCAGTTAACAACTCTATAGTAGTGATAATGGGGAAAATAATAAATTATCAGAATGGAAAACATCTTCATGTATAGACAGTAAAGGTTGGCTCCATTTTTCAACTATGTGAATCACAGAATTTCCAAATCTTTTTGAAATAACAAGAGACACTTACTCCTCCTTAGTCCCCCCATAAATAAACTTCAGAAATAAAGAGACCTTTTTTTCCTCACTTACTCAATGCTGAGTATGAAATAATCCTCTGAAACCTATGGAAAATTTCTGGAAACATTCCCAGTTTAGTTAGCAAGGTATGGCTTATTAAAAAAAAATCAATAAAGTTGAATATATTAAAGAAAAATGCCTTAATGCCAATGTTTCCTTATTTTTGTTTTTGAAATAAGATTGACAAATTACAAAAAAGTTTCAACTCAGCAAATCTTATTCTATTTATATAGATATTTAGGGGCTGATAAATACAGTATATTTTTCTTTAAGCATTTTAAGTAATGTTTAATATTCTGATTCTGGGCAATTTTTTCTACTAATCTGTTAAAATACCAAAGAAACACTTCAGCAAAGATTACCTGCATGCTCCACACATATCTGAAAAGAGGAAATTAAATGTGCCTAGGAAAGCGTCTTCTGCAAAGAACTAACAGCCAGGTCAGCATGCACAGTGCATAGCCAGTTTTGTTCTCTTTGACAAATCCTAACATGGTAACAAAGGGCTTTCATTTTCTTCCCAGTCAGAAAGATGAAGCGTCTGATACTGGGCTGTGTTGGCCTGTGGTAAAAAGGAGCTAACAATACTGAAAATGACAACTGTGTTATCACAGTAGGAGTAGATAAAGCTGGCTGATGGTAGCACATGAGGTGGTGTATGTCATCACAATTGTATCACTGAATAAAAGAAACATTTCTCACAGCAGTCACAGTCTGAAAGACACTTCAGTCAAGGGAAAATAATTGATTTACCTTTCTTCTCCCCATCCTTTTTCACAGCAGCTGAAACAAAACCAAAAATACTGTATTTTCACAATCGAAGTTAATAACGTAATATCAGTGAAAATAATTCAAACACACACACATATATAGCGTACATATCACAAACCATACATAATTATGTAATATAGGAATAGATTTCTTTGCCAGATGAAGAAACTGATAATCAGAAAGATGAAGTGTTTTCTCACAGACACCTGGCTCTGCTGTTGATGAGAGAAAATTCCAGCTTTCTATATTCTCATACTTCTTAAGTCACAAAGTCATTTTTCATACCAGACACTAATAATGTGAAATAAGAGGCACAGAGTAAATATTTCAAAATCAATAATTTGAATGGTATGGCATAAAGGTGTAAGGAGAGTTCAGAGGAAGGTTATGAAGATCCTTTGTTTAAGAGAAATATGTGCTTTTTTGCTATTAAAGCTTGTGGTGGTAAACAGATAAAGAGTGAAAAAACACCTGACATCATGTTCAGGTTTCTAAGCCTTTACCTAACATGAGGATTTGCAAGACCTGATTATACTGCAATCCCATCTCCAAATCCTACAGCATGAGTTTTGTGGAAAGGAAGATTGAAAAGAGACTGGAAGGAAACTGCTACTTTAAACTTTAAACCCCAGTTTAAATAACAGGGAATTGTTTCCCCAGAGGAAGCTGTGCTGTGTGAGCAGTATTCAAACTCTAGAGACAGAATATAAGCCCCCCAAAAGTCATCTTGGGATTCCAGTCAAATAGTACATGTATCTACAGTGGGTACTGAGGTGTCTAAAATGGGAGAATTACCTGCAAGAATGAAAATAAAGTTTTAGTATCTCGGAAATGTGCCCAGCAGTAGAAAAAAAATTTCTTGCCTAGACTTAGTGAAAAACAGACAAGGTTTCCAGGATCTGGTCCTCTGCTTTCCTAGGTGATATTGTATATCAAAGCTGTGAAGTGTGCCGTTCACAAAGCTGTCATTACTACAGATTTAGTATTTTTTCCCCCAAGAAGATGCTATAGAACCCTCCATGGTTTTAGAAAGGCATACTTATATTGTCACTTTAAGTGCGTTAGAGGGACCCCCAAATCAGCAGAAACCCCAAATGTCAAGACTCTGGGTAGGGCTTATAAGCAAACATGCAAGTGCACCTCTGTGCTTCTCCTGATTTCTGTCCTGCCAGCTTATGCAATGTGGCTCACCATGCTTCTGGGCCTGAGGCAAGCACGGGCATAGCAAGGTCCTTTCAGGCCTGCAACTCCACTTACATCTATCCAATTTCTATGATTATGCTATTATATCTTCTTGTGACATCTGTTTGAAATTTTACCTTGGCCACATTTTTTCTGAGGGAATGCATTGTAAATACTCAACAAATCTTAAAAGACAGAGAGACCTTCTTCTGACTACTGTTGCCAATAGCATTGTTCTGATCAAATCCTGTTAGCCAAACTTAAGATGACAGGGAATAAATGAAAAAGAGCCATCCTTTTCTCTACTGCTGAGCACATTCTTGAGATACTAAAATGCCATCATTTACATTGCTCTTTCAGAAGCAGGGCAATATATCTAAAGTGCAGCAAAAAGATGGATAGATTACCCAAAGAATTTGGTCTACAACTGATAAGGAGCCAGATTACCTGCTGAGAACAAATGTGAGTAATATATTGTAGCTGGGAAGGAAAGGATATGAAATAAAGTAGAATAATGAACTATAAAATGTGATGCTCTGATATGGGAGATGCTCTTGGCTGTGGTTTTCTTACCTTGATTATTTGGAGAAAGAGCAAATTCTTAAGTCAACTATTTATTTTATTTTTTGCACTGTACTGATGAGAGGTATCATCTTATCCTTGAATTAAAATTTTGTATCTACAAACCTGTTCAAAGTGGACTATATTAATGGCCTTAAATCACAGTCTTCTTTTCCTAGCACTTTCCAAATTCAGTTGTACACTTCCATTTAATATAGGTATGGTACAAAGCAAAATATGCACATCAAGGATACATGTCACATTTTCAAGGATCACGAATCCAGATTGACAACTGCTCCAGAAACTGGAAGCAAGCACCATCATCCTTTATGTTTTGGGAATGGTAGAAAAAATTGTCATGAACCATGACAGACCTTGATCAAAGTAGTATGTATTTTTACAAGGGAGGGAAAAAAATCAGTTTCAGGATGGTTCTATTGTTTTTAACTTTTATCAGAAACTTGAAACTAGATCACCAGAAGTTCTTTAATTCCATAGACAGTGATGATTCTGAGGGACCTTTTTTTTTTTTAGCTATTCAGCAAAGAGGAACATTTCTGAAATATTGAAAATAATTAGAAAAGACCAAAAATGTTGAAAACACAGTTTCCTACTCAACAATAGCCCGTTCCATGTAGCTTTGTGATGTAGCAGGAGGCAGGCACAGATATTTAGTCTGAATACTGTCAAATAAGCGATTTCTTCCAGAAATTCTCCCGTTATTTTCTTATAACAAGCAGTTAGCTTCCATCTGACACATGAAATTTAACTCCCTTTCTAAACTTACGATAATTAATTATGAAAATTTGAACTATGAAAACTGCAATTTTATATAGATATCCAGTTCCTCCATGGTGTTTTTGAAGATCCCTTGACTTAGATTTGTGATCTTCAATCTTTTCATGATCAGACTAGTTAATCTAAAAGGTAATCTGGATCTTTCCTATTTGCCTTTCTATGAGACATTTGTTGTGCTTTCCTAGCCCACTCTAGCACTTACATGATAAGTAACCTTTGTCAACAACGCTCCAGACAAGGTGCATCTTTGATTTGGGCAATGGTGTTTTTCCTAATAAATCTACATATGGAAGAAAGTTCTTCACTGGCTTGTCTGTATTAGTATTGAGGTCTTTTCCTGAATTTGCATGCTTAATTTAGAGATAAATTCTTCTTTAATATTTTCCCTCCAGTGTATATTACTTTCCATCTATTGGCATTAAATTTTCTTTGCCATCACGCGGTTCATTCACCTTGTAAATTCAGTGTATCACAGACCCTTCTGATCCTGAATTCTTTAACTAATACAATATCATCTGAAAATTTCATTACATTACTATTTCTATCTTTGCCTGTTAATTAAAGAATATAACATGAGTCCAGACATGGAATCATAAGCAATTCTGTAAACTGGTTGCAAGATTTAAACGAATCAATTGCTTTCTGCTTCCTAATCAGATATTTATTTCCTTCAATACTGTTCTTCTTAAGCAGCAGCTGTTTAGTTTCTGCAGTAATTCCTATACTGCAACTCTCCAAAGACCTATTTAAACCATCCCATAAATGCTGTGCTTATTACTCTATTAAAATATTTCAAACACTTATTAGTAAGATATAATTTCCTTTTGCAGATACCATGCAGGCTATATCTCTGTGATGTGATTTTCCAGATATCTGTTTTTGTTCTGATTTTAATTATGATTTCACCACTTTTCTGACCCAATTTTAACTCTCTGAATAACCCTGATGTAATTTAACATATAGTATTTACCCTGACACACATTGAGAATAGCTGATTTGGCTGAAGTTGGTGGAAGTTTTGCTTACGTTAATTCAGTTATAGACATGTAAGTTACAGTCAAACAAGGTCAAACACAGGCTCATTCCCTGCGTCAGGTACGCTGTGATAGCTGTTCATATGTATGCATACTTTTCAGCTGAAGTGAAAACCACCTCATGTAGACAGCTAGAGCAAAGCAGCTGGCATTCATTAAGTTGATACTGTCTTTGCCCATCTCACCATAAATTGTCCATCTGTTCATAGCCTGAGAAGTAGGTAATGGTTTAAAATATTTAAGAACTGTATAAAGTGCTGAGTCTTTCTCAGGGCTTCCTAACAAATATTTTATATCTCTCTTCCAGTCTTTCTGAGTTTAGAATTTCTCTTATCCATGTCAAGAGAAATTTTAATCATGTTAAGAAGCCACAGTTAGAAGAACCAGTATACTTAACAACAGAGAGAAATTAGCCTTTAAATTTATTGGAGCATCTGTGTTTAGAATTATTCTGTCATTGGCAGGAAACGCCTTTCTTGCCCTTTTCATCCTTTGGACCAGGTTTTAATGAGCAGGCGTGGAGAAATAAATTCTTATTCAATTATCTTTATGCATTTTATTATTAGTGGGCAAGGAAGATGTTGTGGTCAAATTAGCCTGCACAACCTAGCTATCCTTTTTATCCTAATTTGTAAGACATAGTTGCCAGACCTAGTAATTCACTAGATAACCCCCGAAAAAAGTTTACAGTGTTTTCATTACCAGCAATGCCTTAATGAGAATACACAAGCACATTATCTAGAATTAAAGCGAGACAAGTGTGCAAGCTCTGCTTCAGATTGTCAGGATTCACACTGTATGGACTATCAGGCCCCCTGTGAAGTCACTGGCTAAAGGTGGTAAGAGGGTGGATACTGAGCAAGTCACTATTGTGTGTGGAGTCAGGTCCAGCCTCTCATCGACAACTAAGTCATACTGACTACTAGCAGAAACCTGACTTCTCCCATCCCTGTTTGAGTCCTTGAAACTTGATACCTAAAATGTATGAGGATTAATCCAAGCACAATTCCAAGGACAGGCACAAATCTCTGAAAATATCACAAAAGGCCAAGGAGTGGGGTAGAGCTACGCAGGGATCTGATCTCTCTGCTGCATCAGGGGGTGCAAATCTCCCTCTGAAAATCTCACTTTTCAGAGGGAGTGCCCAAAGTACAGAATGCTTTTTGAGAGGGACAGTTTTTCCCTAGATCTGTGCAAAAAAAATGCATTTGGCAGTTAATCAGAGGTAGCCTGACTACATCAGCTGTGGAGAAGCACATTGTCTCAGTCAGAGAGAATCCTGGTTTCTGATCTAAAATATTATGTGAAACAATACTATGCAACAAGAATTTTGATTTATTGTGTAAATATGTATAAATAAAATGTTACAGATATGCACTTAGAGGACTTTTCAGACTGCTGTTATAGAGATCTGTGAGTCCCAGCATGTAACAGTCCCTACCTCCAGGAAATACCTTAAGTATCAGTAGACATTCATTTACAAACCTGTTTTGACGATTGAATGTATATTTCTACATATATATGCAGATGCTACTTATTCAGCTTGAATATTTTCCTTTAAAAAATAAAATCAAAAATCAAGCCATAAGGACAGAGTTACACTTCATAGTTTTCTATAAAACATGCCTCATCTTTAACTTGCATAAACTGCTTTCTGGAATGAAAATCTTATCTTTATAGAATGGTATTCATTCATATTGCATGTGTTATGTTTGTTCTTTTTATCTTATTTTCTAATGTTTATTGAAAATTTTTCACAAAGAAGTGCTGACTCACAACAGGAATTTTATAACTCCCACTATGACTCAGTCTTGGTATTTATGTACCTATCTGTCATTATCTTAGTGTCTGACTTTTAGAGCTCTGATGTTTTCTTGAAGTATTTCTTATTGACAGTGTTCAGCAATGATATTCTGTAATGGACGGTTACAGTTTGAACAGGCTGATACTGCAATTTTTATACACCTGTTATATCTACCTTACATTAGGTTCTCTATTATTTAAGATTTTCTATTGCAATTCTATATCCAGCTTGTATGGATTTGACTTTCACATTTCAAAAATATTGTCTTAACAAAGGGTTTACACGGTGGCCACTTCTAGAAATGCAATTTACAATGGATTTGACAGATCTCTGTAAAATGGCATGTCCTAATCAAATCACTGCTGTTTCTTAAGGTGTGTTTTGGTTGGATAGTTCATACTGAGTTGCCCACTAAAGAAGCTTTCTGTGTACTTTCAGTTGGCTAAAAAAAAGTAGAACCAGTGCTTATAAACATGACCTCCTGCTTGCACTTCTTTACAGGGCAGCAGCCACAAAATTTCTGGAACACTTTTCCCTACAGAGGCTTTTCTCAAACGGTCTGCTGATCTATGAAATATGTCACTTAACATTGTTAAAAAAGAGAAGTTTAGTGAAGCACAGCATCCCACATGGATGCTTAAAGCCACTTTACGCATTGGGACTACACTCTTCTGACAAAATGTCAAGGTCTTGTCATACATATTCGGTGTCACTGAGTTAGTTGTATTTGCTTTTGGGTGTGCTGCATTTGTATGGATCCCATCAGCTAAGAAATGGCATATGAACATCTGTCACATGGAACAGAAAAGACAAAACCAACTTTTAAAAACCTGCAGCCACTAAACTGAACTGCCTTCAAAGTGAGCTTGTGTAACACTTGCTGTGTCATGGATATCTGTGACTAGAAAATGACTGAACCCTATTGTAGACACTAAGGTGGCGTCACTGTACACATGTATGCAAACTGAGATCTTCCCACTCAAGTTGTACTTTTCTGTTGCAGTCTTGCTCAAGGGGCCTTGAACGATCTGCAGTCCTGCTCAGAACAGTTATTTTACAGATCTAAGATATACAAGACTTAAAAAAGAAGGCAGTTGGCCTGATTGTGTGTCTGACAACATCTAATCCAAACATTCTAAGTTCTTATAGAGCCAGCTAGAGTCAAAGAGAAATGCTTGCACTGCTGTGGGATATGAGTTGCTCTCAGTGAGCTGTGCAAGGCATGAAGTACATCCACAGGAGACGTGAGGCTGTATGCCAGCCACTAGGAAAAAATGAAGCAAGTAGTGAGCATCTCATATGGGAAGCTGGTAAAGGCTGTGCAGACTCAGCATAGTCACCACTAAATTATGGCATTGCTTATCCAAATATCCTGCCGCTACTATAAAACTCAATCAGTTCTAGTTCAGACTTCATCCAAGCCATTGTTCTTTATCAGAATAATCACAGGTGTCTCTAATGTGATGTTGTACTGCAGTGGAGTTAAATTCAGCATACTCTGCACTAAACATTCAGATCTTGGGTTTTGTGTCTTGAAAAGCAGGAACTATAAGACTGTAAGAAGACACAATAACACAGTACTCCCTAAAGTAAACTGAAAGAAATGGTACAGTAGTGGGTCACTAGTTTTCTAATGTCCTTGACCTCGGGATGACAACCCAGGTTCATCTACTTTGACTACATCAAAGAGTTTCAGACTGTTTAAACCCCATTTACTTTTGTAACACTTAAGCATTCTCTTTGCTTCAGAATGGTACAACTGTGCAAAGTAATAGTGGATTTCTCCTATTCTGCTATATACTACCTACATACACTATTGAAATAGCTGCACTTAAAAACTTGCAAATGTTACCTTTCAGAACTTTGTCAGAGAACATATTGCCTCATTATTTCCAGTGATTCTTAGGCTAAATCTAAAGATAGGGAGTAATATTATTCAATTATCTGAAGTATTTTCTAAACTGACTTGAAGTTTTTAACATTGACTACTATATTCCCATGACTCAACTGACTGTTATTAGTTAGCAAGTTATTATGTATTCTTACCCATGTTAAATTATTTACACATTCAACCTGAGAGACTGCTTTTTGTTGAACAAATGCTGTTTAATCAATATGCAAATAGTGTCAAAGTAAAACTAAGTTTTGTTTGAATTTAGTTGATATGAATAAATAAACATGAAAGTGGTTGGTTAATTATAATTACAGTTTTATCATTGCCTAAAAAATGCTTAGTATTTGACAGATATTACAAATTGTAATTGATTTTTATTTGATGGCTATTGCTGATGTTTCTTCTTATGAAGAAACACCAAAGCACAATCAAACAATGTGTTATAGAAGAAAATTAAAATTCAATCTGAAATGGCAACTTTAAATAGAATAAATGAGTCAAAAATTAAGATTAAAAAAATAAGTCCTCATAACTTTGGGGTCTATAAAGTTCTATTACTACAGCTTGCTTGTTTAGCCCCATATGTATCTCTCATTTATCAGCCAGGTAAAAAGAATGTCCAGCAGAAAAGGATGCCATTCAATTATATTTATGTATGGCTAAGTGAAGAAACTAGGACTTCATTTGGGAATACTTGCACAATGGACTTATTTTCTCAACTGAATCTTATGATAAGGCTCAGCACAACTCGGAATTGTTACCTTTTTCCTTGGCCGTAGTTGAAGCCTTAATTTCTTTTCCTTTTGAAGAGTCTGGAAAAGATATCCAACACAAAAATGGAAAGAGAAAGTAAGTAGCATAAGTATACACTGTGCCCATCAGTACTATAACAAACATGTATAACACCAGATCAACCAAATATGCAAAAGAGATAAGTGTTAAGGATTAGAATTTCTGTTTAATAAGAACCTCAACTAAAGATTTGAAAGCAAACCAAACATAATTCCTACCAAATTACCTGGCAAAGTTTCTGCAATTCAAATCATGCATTCATTCCTGGGCAGCCTATCATTTCAGCTTGTCATGTGTATTCAGGAATGGCTCTGTTACTAATTCACTCAGAATAGACCAGCATTCCCACTGCAATATTGGCTGTGCAGGTCAGAGTGGTTAAAGAACACCATGGAAGGCTTATGATTTTAGTATTTCTGACTCATGTCAGACACTGCTCCTTTCAGTATTTCAGATTTATTAAGTGAGTAGAAGCTAGGTTTAGTTCCTTTTCACCAAAAGCCTGTAATTCAAAATATATCAAAACTGCACTGAGATACCAGCTGGTCCTTTCATGAAGACAACTGGTTATTTCCCAACCACATAACGATAAGACATTACCCTTTTCCTTTAATGCTGCTGGAGGCTTTACATCTTTTCTTTTACCAGTCTCTAGAAAGAAACATTTAACATTTATCACAAGTCAGGTTAGAGAAATAAGATGACACTTGAAAAGAAAACAAGTCAAACAATTTGATATGTAGAGAGCAAAAAGGATGTGATAATTAAATGGATTTAACAGCATGGAAATAAAGAACAGGGCAAAACAACAAGGTCATTCATTCATCTTTCTAGACTTGGATATGCAAAATAATAATTCTTCAATATGTCATTAATTTCTTCACATTTTGAAGAAATTGTTAATCTGTCTTTTAAGTAGGCAATGAAGAATAATAACTTACAAAGAGGAAAGCAATTCTGTGGAGCAGTTGGCATCAATGGATTTTTCTTTTGCTGAACCCAAATAAAAAAATAATCCACACTGATAAAATTAAAATATTAGGACCACTGTTTTTGAAAGCCAGAGGCTGCTGATAAAACGACGTGAGAGTTTTTTTTATTCAGGAGTGACAAAAGGACCAGTTACTCATTCAGGACTCCATTATTCTTTCAATATCAAAGATGCCATATGGGTATTGCCTGTGAACAGGATTTCGCTTCCTGCATATATATAGACTTTTAAAATCACAGGCAACCTGGTTGTAAAATAAGAGCAGTGTTCATTCTTTGAGTGTGCATTCATATGTTTTATGTCACAATGAATAGTTCAAGAACATCATTGTATCTTTAATTTTTCTGCACTATATGACAAAGTATTAAAGGAGATGAGAAAAAACACTGATATTCTAGTTCTCTCTATCTTGTACTTGACAAGGCAGAATCCAAGGACCAAAGACAATCCAGAAGTTGGCTAAGCACAAATAAAGGTAAACTATAATCTTGTTATGGAGCCCAGGTGAGATGCATGTACTGACAACAGTGACAAACAGAAGAATCCTGAGCCTCAAGTGGCACCTTGGTTTCATTCCCCAGAGTTTTCACAAGGAGCAATACATTCCTCCCAGAAGTGCATCAAATTCTACTTCATGTCTATTCAGTATTCTGTGCTATACCAGCCATAATCTGGACTTTATGGAATATCTCCAGCTTCCAAAAAAATTGGACTCTGTCACAATTTGGACCTCAGATGTGCCTTTATAGTTCAGGAACCGTGTGCAGTTCTGTTAGCCTTTGCTGTTTCCCTTAAATTTTTGAGCTGTTCCAGTACTCTCCAGAAAGACTGTTCAACACATGTCACATTGAAACAAATAGGGTTTCCTCCAAATACACACTACCAAATAGTGACCTCTGCATGCACAGCTTGTAGGCCAACCTTCTGCAACTGGAACGATTAGAGACGTATGTGTCCATGTTGCCACCAAATCGGGAGAAAACCCTGACATATCAGTCATGCTCAATCACCTGGGTCTGTCAATAACCTCAGCCTGTCTCATTCTCAGTCAACTGTATTCTTGAGACATAGCCACATGACCAGATTCAGCCTATTTCCCTGTGAGAGTGTCCCCGCTATGAGTTTTTTAGACAATTCACTTTTGACAGATTAACATTCAAAGATGGTATAAAAATAGATTTTAATATTTCCTGCAGGATGCAAATTCAAATCTCTGCATGTAAAAGAAGCCCAGGTAGTTGCTAGGAATCCTAATGTGAATCTGTAGAGCACAAATGTTGTTAAAAGCAGTATAATGGATAAAATAATCTAAGCATGAACCAGGATAGGTTTGATTCTCTATCCTTGTACATTCCTACTCAAGACCTCCTTCTAGCATTGAATAGCTGTTCTGATGCTCAGTTCTGAATTTCTTAACTTCTTCACTTACCTTTTTCCTTTGACCCCTCTGGATTCTTGGGATTTTTTCCTTTCAAATAGTCTGTAGGGAGATAATTAAGTTTTTGAGACTTAGAAGACAGGACTGCATTTTCACACTTAAAAAAAACAAAACAAAACCAACAAAAACCAAATATTTAAAAATTAAAACTAAAATTGTGAACATCAGTGAACATCTTATGCATTTTAAGCTACAATAATGTTAGTAGAAAATGCAAGAGCAGAAGTTACGGTAGATCACTGTAGAGTTTTCACAAGAAGGAGAAATTGGTAAGGAAAAGGGGAAAATGCAAGTAATGACACAGGATTACAAATTCTTAGGGTTTTATCTAAAACTTCATGGAGACAGAAGGGATTATCATGCATTCTGTGGTGGTCTGAAGCCTAATTTTTTACCTTAGTCCTTCAGGGACCATGTATTCAGGGTCAGCAAGCACAGGAAAAACATACACTATGTTTCATAAACAACTAATTTTTTTTTTATTATTATTATGTAATAGCCTTCTGACTTCTTAAGTGTATGCATCAGGGAATATTAGGAGGAAATACATTTTTCCAAAGTGAGAAAATAATTTCATAGGCTCATGAATATATGTGGTTTGAGTGAGAGGATATCACAGCTTGCAGGATGCTGTGTAGATGCTGAATAGACCAAATTGCACTCCATCTGACAGGATATAGCACCTAAGCATCTAGAAAAAACATGCCATTTATTCCAAATGAAAGTTAACCGAATCTTCAGTAAAACAGATAAAGCTGAAAGAAGATCCTTTCCAAAATAAACTTAACTCTGATCATCCCCCTGGCTGCCATGGTAGCAGGAAGTGATCCCACATACCAATCTGGCTTTAAGTGTGAGTTATAACAGAAAAAGTTCACTTCCAAGGTGTCTGAAGTTGTTGGAAAAATCAGATGTTCAGGGATAGGTACTTAAATTAGGGGCCTGGTCTTCACAGGAGCAGGTAGACTCCTTCAGGGGATTGAAAATTCACTTCCTGTATGAAGACTGAAACCCTTTGAAGGAGCCTTTCTGATATTTCCTACAATCTGTAGCACCTAAAGCAGGTTCAGCACTTTTGGCTCTTACAACTGGTGAAGGTAGCTATCACTGCAGGACTTCCCCATCCTCTGAGCCAAGGTGGCTGGAATCACCAGTCATGCTCTCCAGGGATCACGTTTTCATCTTCAGGAGTTTGAACAGGGACTCACTGAAGACTTTAAGCCTTTGCTCTCGACTGCCCACTTTACTGCTGGTCCCAGAAGGGGAAAAACATACAGCTGGCTTAAAGCTAACCTTCAACTTGCTGTTTCCCTCCGGCATCCTACTCCAGGGATGAAGCTGGGTCAGATTAAGAAGATGGTATAGAAAGATGCAGCAGTAATAGTATGTGAACTTTTCAGGGTAAAAATCTAGTTCTTACGCAAATGACAAGAAATAAGTAGATGGAAATTGGAGGAAATATTAATTGAAGAGTCAGTGCTTTTCTGCAGCTGAGTCTTACAATGTAACTCTACTATTAAAGAAACAAAGTGGGTTATAAGTTAAGATAAAAAATGCTACAGGCAAGATGTTATTTCATTTTAGTTTTACTTTAAAGGAAGGACAAGCATGGCATAGCAAGTGCAAATCAGCACATTTGTTTCTTTAATGACAATGTGCTATTATGTATATGGCAAGAAAGAAATACACACTACTGGACTTATTTCCCCTACCAATCTGTACACAAAAATAAATAGGCTTATTATCCACACATAACTGACGTGAGAAAAGATGCAAAGATATCCCAAAACATGGCAAAAGCAAATAAGAGGGGAAAAAGGACCATTTGTTTGTAAAACAAATCATGGAACACAATGTAAGAGCAAATTTACATTATCTATACAGCACAAATGCTGTCACTTTAATAACTCAAGATAGTGCAATTCCAGCAAATTTCTTAGAAAAACTCAGTGAGAAGTTATATATAAAATATCATGAGCTTTTAGTGCTACTGTTAAAGACTCTGGATAAATGAGCTGCTACTCTGATTAGCTATCTGCCAAAAAGCACATG
>JANHGB010050786.1:0-29670 GCA_026283785.1 Coracopsis vasa | reverse complement strand
TTGAGCTTCTTTACTCTTTACTTCAGGAAAAAGTTGAAAAGCTAATTATGAATTTTGAAGTTGAAAAGCTAATTATGAATTTTTAAGGAGTCTTGAGATGCCCTTTCTCACAAGACAATGGAAAGTATATTCTTCCACTGTTCTCCTTAATTACTGACAATAAAATTAGATTCAAAGACTGAAGATATTTTATTCACCTCATAAAATAGATAAGATAACATTCTGAGGTTGCAATCTACAGAGTATCCCAGTGATAACTCCAAATTCAGGGATCTATTTTTCCTGTCGCTGCTTTAAATGAAAACACTATGCACAGGTTTATGAAAAATAGCCTGCTATATGATAAGGTTTTTGGTCTGGACATTATCCTCATTCATCCAAACTTAACCCATCCTTCAAATAGAATGGGTTATGATGATGCCCGTTTTATTGCATAAGGTGCCAGGCAAATATTAATCATAAAAACAATTTAACACCTTGTCTAAAAATGTTTATTTGGTCTTACATGAACTGTAACAAACTACCAAGATACATAATTAGCACGCATATGCAGTCCTGAAACCCCTTACTTTCTCTATTGCACACAAAAATATATTTTTATTTGCTAGAAACATTCACTTTAAGAAACAGATCTTAAGACATCAAGTTGTGAAGAGTGAAAAGAAAGCCCCAGCAATCTGGTCCACCTTTACAGAGGCCCACTGAAGAGGCTCGGAGAGATGATGGAGAAGGGAAAGAGTGGTATGCAAATATGGCTTTGATTAATTTATGAGCTACAGTTTGGGTAAATATCGTAATGAATTGGGAGATTTATAGTGCTAAATATATGTTTATTTAGCAGAGTGATCCAGAATGCAATAGGGAAAGCACAAAAGTGTACAGCTCAGAAAGCCACCAAGATTTCTATGGGTTTCTTCCACACAGCTTTGCAAGTTCTTCCTGTAGAGTCTTTGCTGACAGTATATTTTGAACTGAGCAACTCAGTTCGCTAATCAGCACCTGCGTTTTTAGAGATGGACACTGAACCATGCAAGTTTGACCCCTATTAGAGGAAAAAATTTGGCAAGTGCTCACAAGATCTGAGGGGCTGGACATCGATGGTGCTGCAGGTGTTCAGAAGCCTGTGGTGCGTTTACAACTGTATTCGGCGTCAAACAGTAGATTGAGATGTTGTTGTTAGCAGCAGTACTGCATTGGACATACATGACTGTATTCAGCAGGTATAGAAAGTGGCCTGAAGCTCTGTTTGGTAAAACTTTGAATAGTACATTGGGATTTTTTACAGATATTTTTTCCTTGTTTTCCTAAAATGTAAAAAATCTGATATAGCATGGTCTGCACTTGATATTTAAAACAAATTCCTGCCTGCCCCTTTCTGGAGTCTGGGTGGAAATGGTCTAACCTCCTCTGCCATATTAGAAGGACCTGTTAATAATTTAGTGATTGAAGTCACTCACCTATTGAGCATGAGCCCAGGAAATGAAAAGCAGCACTTTTGGAAGCACTCTAAAGGACATGCTACAGAAGCTCTGTTCAGGGCTGGTAAACCCCTTTCCGACAGTTCTAAGGAAACTGTTGCTAAAGATGAAAAGTGTTGAGTTTGCTCTCTCCTTCTTTTTCTCCCCCTTCCTCCCTGCAATTCTCTGAAAGGAGCAGCAGGCTTAGCATACCTACTCCATGCAGAGGAGGAGGGGACAGAGCTGTCACTCAAGTGCCTCTTTCAATTTTTCGGCACAGCCCCATCAGGTAACAACAGATTATTCAAGCAGTCCATGGAGTGGGCCATTTGACCCCAGGAGAGTTTGGATATACAGTTTTGGTCTAGATAACTAAGTTCATGTAAATGGAGCATCTATACATTAGGAGTAGATATGCACAGAAGAACAATACATGAACCACAGGATTAGCAGATTATTATAATTTAATATTATTTTTTTATGAAGAAGTGATTAACTAGTGATTGCCCAACTAAACAAGAGTGAATGAACACAGCTTCTGGGATTTTGAGAATATGTCTAGCAATAAAATTATTCCTTCTTTTGTTTTAGGCGTTTGGTTGAGTTTTGGTTTTCTTTTCATTTTTCCATATTACTTGAACTAAACTCTTCATTTAGTTCTTCATTTGAAATAGGTTATAATGACTATCATTTACAGTAAATATTAATATGTCTGTCTATAACATTGATTTTTTTTTTGTCCTGAAGAACATAAAGAGCATGTCAAATAAGGTTTATCCATAAATCACTTCTCCTTTAAAATATAGCTGTCTCTGGAAAGGAAGGAAGCAATAAAGTGGTTAAAAAACACTCAGCAAAATAATGGATGAAAGGAAATTCAGCTGAGTTAACCATTTACCCTGGCCAAATTAAAAAAGATATTGGAACTGTTAAAAAATATGGAATAAAAGAAGGATTCAGACCAACTCTCATGTTCCAGGTGGGGTTCTGGATGAAGCTGGGGGGTTTTAACGTAGCTTTTACAGAGTCCAGAAAGCACATTATCCACTCATATCCTCATAAACTTTACTTTATTGCTACTATGTCCACAGATTTATGCAAGCATTCAGTTCTGACTTTGTTTACTGGCTCCTATCAAACACTTTGATTCTTCAGAGAAGCAAGCTCTTAGGAAAGTTCTTAACTATTACTCAGAGTGGTTTTGTGATATTTATTTAATTCATTTTGAGACTTCTGAATGTGTATCAGCTCACCATATTCTATTTATGTCCTTTCCCCCCTCCCTTTTTCCATGCCATATATGCTGCAGAATTAAATTAAACCAATTAGACGTTGATTGGTTAAGATTTGTAATGGGAAAGATTTATAATGTTTATTTTAAAATTACTATTTTAATTCTACTTTGTGTGGTTTTCCAGTAAGTTTTATATTCTATTTTTTATTCTTACCTTTATCTTTTAAAGATGTAGGATTCTTTCCTTCCTTTTCTTTAGCATGTTCTGTAAAATAATTTTATTATTATTCAAGCTAGAGTGATAAAAGGCTAACATCTAATACCTCTGGGATAATGATTGATTGAATAATTGTTGGTTTCTAACAGAGCCGTGATACCAATTAAATGTAGCACAAAACTGTTTCACCAGTTTTAGCATGTACTCAAAGAGAAACTACAAAATTTTCTTAAGTATGATGAAAGAACAAAGATTACTTAAAACTTATTTTACTTTGCAGCTTTTAATACCAAACATTAACAAAGCATTCCTAAGTCCTGAGTTTAGAATTCTAAGTTTTCATACAAATGTTTCATATTACCAAGGCTCTATTTCACTTCTGATCCTGGTAATGCAAATTAAGTTTTATCATAAACTTAATTAAATAGTATTATGTAGATAAATTCCTAGCTAAATTATACCATAAAAACAAAATGCCCAATGCATTGCAAGATTTTTTTCTTGATGCACATAGATCTTAGGGTTTTATATAATTTTTTCCTGACATGTTACCTTTATTTTTTGTAGGAGCTGGAGATTTGGATTCTTTCTCTTTTCCGGGATCTGTAAAAGACGTATTCACACTGATAAAGTGACAATCAGAAGCCATCATTGAGTGAAACTATGAGATTGAATTATATGAGAGAATGAAGCATCTAGATCATATAGGTGACTATAATTACATTACAAGAAATAGAGAAAAATGTAGTGATTGAAATAGTTGTACAAAATTCACTTGTTTCCATTCAGAGGGTTCAGTCCACAAAATGCTTTTTATTGATTTGATTATGAAAACTTTAAAATTTGCAAGCTTCAACTTAATATGTTTTTGTCTTTCTTAACCAGAAAGGACAAAATGACCTTTGGCCAATTTTGACTCATAAATGCTGTCTGTGGTCTACTGTCCTCATCTGGGATTGTCCACTCTTGCTGAGCAAGTCCAAGGGTCTCTTATCGCAAGTATTCTTTTCTAAGGGTCAGATGCGTATCAAATTTAGAGAGCAACACAATAGCGACAAGTAGGAGGACAAACAGCTCTTCTATTCTGCCTGCAGAAAAGTAGTGAAGATGGCTAGGACACACCATTCTTGATGGATACTGTCTGAGGGAGGGCAGTCCCCTGTAAAAGGCATAAGAAATAATTTGAACCAGACAGAAAAACAAGAATTATGTTTGAGACAAAATGTGAGACACCTCTCTGGGTTGATGAAACCAAGGTCTTCAAAGCTTTTGCAACCCAAATGAAAAAGACAGTTGAGACTGTCCCAAAACAGGCTATTCAGAAAGACCAGAGACTTGGATTTTGAATTTTTTGCATGTTAAGTGAGTGTTTTAACCATCTGACTACTGCTTACATATATATATGTATATATATATGTTATATATATAACCAACTATATATAGTTGGTTTTATGTATAGATATATGTAAAACCAACTGATACTGATACATACATGTCATTCTGAGAAATACTAATTAACAGGTATTTTCTGGAAAAAAAAAGAATAATATAATATTCTCCATCAGATATGAAGAAAGAAAATCTTTCTATTGAGAAACTCAACCGCAATTCAGTGCCAGGTGTTAGATAACTCTGTTAGAAGACTCTTGGCTTCTACACATAGGATGAAAGATCAAGACTTAATGAGGAGGAGGCTGTGTTTAGCAGACAGATATGAAACTTGCAGTAGCTACGGTGAGTAGCTGCAGTGATAATTGTTTACTGTCTTAAGCACACACAATTCACAAGTTGTTGGTTTTGTTGCAAAAGCATGGATAGTGTCCAGTAGTTTATTATGGCATCAATAAAGCTTATTGTTCACGTTTTACTATTTGGCTGTATGTAAGACAAACTGAGTTAATAGGGAATCTGAATTGAAGGAATACAGAAATAATAAAATTTTTATTTATGGTAGAAGTAACCAGCAAGTAGAAAAAAATTAATGTACTGTTGACATTGAAACTCCTGTTCTGTTGGAGCTCACATCAAAGGATAACTGTTTCACTATTTTTCTCCTTCTACTTTGTGCTTCTAAAAAGGCAATACTTCCAGGCAATTAAATTTTTAAAGGAGAAGACTTGGGAAAGGTATTTGTTGAACAAGGTCAAAAGTGTAATTTTATTGTAATAAAGTGTCTCTTTCCAGCCTCACTACATCCCAGACATCTGTCATTCAGAAGCTGCCTTCAGGTTTTGTACTCACCTGATTATGATTCAGTCACTAATTTTCAAAGTCAGAAAACAAAAAATTACTGCGGATGTTTATGAAACACATACAGTGGAACTAATACTAGAGCTAATCTCTAATAGTCCTAATAAAAAATCAACACCAATTTTTAAATATTAAGTTAATGACAGAAATCTATGCTAACAGAAATAAAACTCAGTGAGAAGACTGAAAAACTTGTCCTTCTGTGCTCATGTGTTATAAAAAATTGCCAAGAGAGATTCCATGCTTGGTGCAATGGTCTCTATAAAAAAAACCAGTAGAGAGTGGAAGACATGACCTTTCCTTTTTCTTTTTTGTCTTTTCTTTTCTTTTTTTTTGGTGATTCACAATTCAAGTAATGATTTTGTGATTAATACAAAATACCAGTAACACCACTAAAACCTACACCATTGTGCCTTTACCAAAATAGAAAATTTAATGCACAATATAAATTCTTTACTTTCAAGAGCCTGCCTGTAAGAACTGTAAGTTGTTGTGCGCCTCCATTATTAAGAACATTGTTACACATACTGTTGCAGAAGATGTTACCCCAGTGATGCATTTTAAACAAAAGAGCATTAAACAGTTCTGACTGAAATATTAAGTCGTTAGTGATGAAGCTTGAAGTTCCATGTGATCCCCAAACAAAGAAACCTTAGGAAAAGTGTTTCAGAGATATTTGTTATCTCTAGGAGAAAAAAAAAATGTCTTTTGGGATGGCATGGCATGTAATGTACATACTGCTGAAGAATTTAAAAAAATATTCATGACTGATGTGAAAATGGGAAATTGAATTGTAAAATTCTGTAGGACTGAACTTACTGAGGTCTCTTAGACAGTCTGCCATAACCTGGCAAAATGACATGTAGCACAAATCCCATGACAAGGGCCTTGTGTTACTTGCTCATACTTGATTTGCAGTGTTAAGCTTATATTGACATCAGAATACATAACTGAGATCTGCAGTGAACCTAGCAGGTGTGGAGAGAATAATTTTGTGCGCAAAATAATAAAGATAAACTTTATAAATGGTTGGGGTTCATTTGTCGTTTCTTTTTTTGGTTGGTCGGTTGTTCTGGGTTTTTTTTGGTTTGTTTTTTTTTTTTTTTTGTGTTCTGGCATTACGCATCTCTTCCTTTTGTCAAGGAAGAATATGCAGTATTGACATGAAACTTCTTTGGCGTAAACAGACTAGAATTTCTTAACATATCCATTATTATTTATTTTTATTATTATTATCAGATTTTTTGTATCAGTTCTACTCTGTCTAATAAACCATAATTTACAATTCTGACTAGCAGCAGGAGCTCCTATATTTTTTTCTTTTCATTTATAGATTTGATATTGCTTTATCAATTATAGAGAGAAGCATTATGTAAAACAATAGCTTACTTCCTTGCTTCATCTTTTGTTTATCTGAGGAAAGAGAAAAGAGGGGAAGGAGAAATGAAAAGAGAAAAGAAAAAGGAAATATTAGAATACTTATTCACATAGAAAATTATTCTTAATACAGTATGAAAATGTATAATTTTAATTTTAATTATTTACATTAAAATAAATTTAATAAAATGAAAATGTATTTAAATATATGTTGTCCAAAAATGCTTAAACATATCCTGAAAGTGATTTCCATTCTATTGTTGCTTGACAGTGTATGTGAAAAAAGTTCATTGTTCCCACCTAGTACCTTGCAGATGTGCAACAAAAGCCTTAAAACCCCCCAGTCTCATGTGACCTGCTTTAACTGATGGCAGTTAATTCCCTTCTCAGTAATCTTGGATATCTCATAAAAAATCTTTGCCTTTTCCTCATTTCTTTTAAATATTAATTCTCAGTTGCCTTAATAACAGGCAGTATCTCCCTGGCAACCGTCTGACAGTTGCTCGTGTCATTTTTCAAATAGGACAAAGAATTAAAGCACTGTGTTTTCCTAGACACTTCAGGCAGTTCTCCACCTTCTTCCTCTTCTTTTTACTGTTAAAAATATTACATGTAAGTTTGATTTACTACTAATAAAAGATCAGTGAACTGAAATGGTGTAGCAACATTTAGTCCATTTCCAGACCACAGGGATGTGAGGTCAAAACAGCAATAGCATGTTTGATCACTAAAACCTTCCAGTTTGAAACAATGAAGCTATGCCCCGGCTGCTAAACAGAGTCATCAACATCCTACGTTTTCCTGCAAGTGTCCATGCGTTTAGTGTTTTTCTTAAATTGCAAATCCTGGTTCTGACCAGCTCTGAATCCCTCTACTTTCGACATGTATCCCAATGGACTGTAGCTATGAGATTATTTAATTTCTCAATCTAAAAGGCTCAAAAATACCTTTAAGTTCAAAAACTATTTTCTGATGAATTCATACATCCCTGATTAACAAAGAGTCCTCACTTTTCTTCAGATCTTTCTGATACCTGGAATCAGTGAATTAGGTACAGTTTTCACTCAAAACATAACTCAGAGCTGCTTCCATCACCTTATATTTTACTCTTCCATGAGAAATACAAGTACATGCTAATATTAAAAAAAAAAAACTTTCTGAAAGTTTTTTTGGCTCATTTGTCTTTGAGTGATCAATGTGTTGGCAGTAGCACCATACATATAGGGTACAGATATGAGAAGCAGAGGCAATTGCTGTCTGAAAGTATTTATGTTTGCTTCTGTGCAGCAGAGGAACTGAGCTACTGCCAGCACTTGGAAGTAGCTGCAGAAGTAGTTGTAATAGATTGCCCTTATTCCTTTGACTTGAAGAAACTATGTGACTGCTATTATGGGGAGATAGTGCTGCTGCTGCTGGCTGCTGTCCCCTTTGTGAGCCCTGTGGGTATCACAACCAAGGGCTTAGAAATCCCTGCTCAATGCCAACCATGTGAAACTATGGTTTGTACCGCTCTCTTTTTAAGAGAGCCTGTGTACTTCATAGCACAGTTGAAATATATTACAAATAAAGTCCCAGCTAATGTTGGCACATTGTAGAAGGAACAAATCTTACAGCAAACACAACCTCACTGGTGCATGAGATGGCCAAACAGAAGGGAAGCAGTGCAGGTGGCTGGGGAAGCACTTGTATGGCAATGGAAAATAGCGTGGAGATACCCAGACTAACAATAACTGAAATGTAGACTAAGATCCACCTAATTATAACCTTTTCCATCACAACTAACACGCAGCTGACAGCTTCTGCAGGGTGCCTGTGCTGGCTTAAGTAATGCTGAGTAAAGCTGAAGCTGGGAAATTGAAGAAAGAGAGAATAGCTCAACTGACCAAAACTACATTAGTAAGTATGTGTTATACTTTATTTTGAAGGTTACTGGCAAGTTTGGAAAAACTCCAGTATGTTAAGACTGAAATGTCAAATTCATCATCAGGGCTTTAATTGCAAATTCGAGCATCAGTAAATATGAAAATCACCTTGGTAGACAGTTAGTAACAAGCACAGTAGATTACTATGTGTATTGTTATAAAGGAAGCCAAGGCTGATAAGTTTTGGGTATTTCTGCCAATATTTTCTACTTTGCTCTAACCTAACTAAACTAACCTAAATACTAACCTAAAAAAAAAAGTATGGATTGCTTTTAACAAGTGTACAAGAAGCAAGAATGCAGGAAAAGCTGAAAGTAACAACCATAATCATAGATATAATTGTATATCATGGGAAAACACACATCTAAATGCTACAAGGCTATCTAGATGCTCTAAGGCTCTTTTTCTATTCACCATCACCACACAGTGGCTCAAGCTTTGTTTTAGCCCGGGTGTAGATCAACCCTTGGTGCTCCTGCTCTGGCTGGCTTCAGAAACTATGTAGACTTTGCGACCTTCTGAACTATGTGTCGTCAACACATGTGATTCTTGTATCCTTTCTTCTGCTGATCTGACTCCCAAACGTTCCCATTCACGCCTCTTTCATACCTCATTCATACCAATCCTATGCTTTTTGCTAAAAACATCTACAAGTTCTGCCTTTGAAAGCTTTTGAGTTTTTCTGCAGTGGACCTTCATGGTTCTTCATGGGGCTAATGTTTCATTTGGGTTAAGCTGAGCTGACTTTAAGGGTCCTCTGCTCCTTTACCTCATTGCAAGTCACTCTGAAGACTGAATATTAAAGGCTGATCCGTGCCCAAGCTACAGGGGCAGAAAACCTCTTGCAAGATCCGTGGGTCACAAAGTCCCAGCACAGGATCTTTAAGCAGAAATGGGCAGCCTATTCACCCTTTTTGAGGGAGTTACAGTTTTGTAGAAGTGGGACAAAGCCAGTTTCCCAGTGGAAATTCCCTGTTTGATAAATACAGCAGAGCCCTGACTAATACTTAGCAGAACAATGGATTTAAAGACTGTTGTCATATAGCTGTCTGAATCTCAGGCTTTTGTTTCTGGGCCATTGGCTTTTAAAAGAGATAATGGCAAAACACTTCGTTTTCTTTTTACCTTGCTCTGCTGCCTTTGTTGCTTTTTCTTCCTTCTTTTCAGGTACTCCTGCAAAACAAAGATAAGGTTTAAGTAAGATTTCTAGACTGAAGTGTTGCTCCAACAGACAAAGCTTTTCTTAATGTTTACAGTTTACTTTAAGGCAAATGATTTCAAAGATTTGGAACCATGAGATACCTTCTCCCTTCCCCCACATCCTGTACATGCCTATATAAGTATTTGACTGCAAGTATTTTTTACCTATCTTAAAAAGAGGAACAGCAAAAAGGGATTTTTTTTTCTTTCAGAAAACAAATACCAGCATTGACTTCTAGATCCCTGGTGAAACAGAGGCTACGCTGCAGTACACATCACATAAGAGAGAGCAAGGCAAGCAGGTCTACTTTGCCCAGCCATGTAAGAGTTTCTCATGCAAGCATGATTTTCTGCTTGTACTATGGAAATCTGTATTCTGCGTCCTTGACACAACAAAATACTTCCCATAATCTTAATTTTAACCCTGTAGCTAGTCTCAGGGAGGACAGTGGGCCACAGCCAGATTGTATGCTACAAGTGCATAACTGTATCACAGTTGATACTGCGATTTCTGCATGAAAGAGGGAATTTAAAGTTCATTCTTCTGAAGGGCTGATAGACCTTTACTGTTGCCAGGGGAAGCAGTTGTAACAGCCCAGGTCAGGACAACTGGACATATCCAACTGATCATTCACAAGCTTCTGCTTGCACAGTTCCTAAATTGATTTACGCAGCTTGAAAGGCAAGGGACAGAGATTATTTGTTCATGGCTCCACACTAAGGATTAAATTATCTAAAGGGAGAAGGTACAGGAAGGAATCACTTCAAACTTTGCTCTCTTAGGAAACTTACATAAATATGTGTAACTTTTATAGTTTCTGAAAATTTACGTGGCAGGTTTGGCAATGTACAAGATTTCCTGTAGACTGCTGAATATATTTAGGACAACATATATATTTTTTTCATCTAATTAAGTTATTCAGGGTTAAGTCTTGCAAATACGTAAAGTTTTTTTTTTAGCTGTAAGTGGCACCACTCACATACAGCTTCTATAAAGCCAAGGTTTTGTAGCCAGAATTTATTATAATTATTATGATGAATAAGAATCATTGCTTTAGTTTTAAAAGGTATCATCTTCTCACAGTGTTTGAGACAAAAAATGTGGCACTAAGAAAACAAGCTGCACTGTCATTGCCTTGCTTAAAAGTAATGCGAAGAATAAACAATCAGCATAAATGGCAGGATGTAAGGCGGACAGTGGAAATTAATTTACATCTGATTATATAGAAATGGCTTTGCAGCTACAAAGTATCAGCCCATAATATCCCCTCAGCTAGTTTTTTCCACCTGCCAAGCACAGAAATATTATCAGCTTTATTATTTTATTGCAGAAAATTGCAGCTGTAAATTAAGAGCTTGGCTTTTAGAGCCAAGGTAAATACTGAGGATCATGTTCTGTTATCATTATTTATGCTGAGAAATTCAGAGAACTTGAAGGATCTATAAAGTGCCTCCAGGCATGCTTGCTGCTCTTGGAGTGATGTCCTGGTGGTCCCTCTGAGGCCAGGCTTGCTGACCAGGCAGCTGTTGCGCCTTCTGAAATTGTTGGGCGTGGTGGCCCAATCAGACCAGCTCAGTTAGTAAGCTATGGCCTGTCTGCAATGTCTGCAAGTGAGCTGGAGCCAGAAGAAGGATTTTCTGTTCACAGCAATAAACCTTTCCTGAGATTCAGTGAAATGTCAGATATGGACATATGAACTACTTCATGTTGTGTGAGATGAACCAGCTCACATACATCAATCACTCCCTTGCCACCTGCTTTTGCTTATTCCAGGACACTGTGGGGTAAGTGGGTGTTTGTGAGCAAGCTCTATGAAGAAAGTGAACTATTGCACCTCTGCACCTCAGTTACCTCAGGTAACTTATTTTATTGAAAATGATAATCTTCAGTTTGCCTGAAAATCACGTCTAGGCCAAAAAAATGACTGACTGGATCCACAGGAAAAAAAACCCAAAAGTGAGTACTCCATTTCTATTCAAATATCTAACTTTATATTGGTGTTACTGGACATAGAGAAAGTAAAATAGGAGCAAAGTCCCTTAATATTTATTGTAGTTCTCTGCTATTAACATCCATCTTATTTAGGCCCACATTAGTAGGGCTACTTAAATCAGCAAGAAACTGGACACCTACATGCCCAGATGAATCTGGGCAGCCCTGCCACTGAACAAAACACTATCACAGTGCTTACTGAAGTGGTTAACACCTTGAATAATAAGCTTATTTTAATACGGAAAAAAAAAAGGATATAAAAAAGAGCACCAGAAACCAATCCCATATGCATTCCAAAATATACTTTTAGTGTCTAAAGCTGCAAAAGTAGCTAAGAGTAAAATGAATTCTTGAGAATTGTTGTTTTCTCCAAAGCATGTTTATCCTTTTCAGCTAATACTAAAGCAGTTTTGTTTTGTTCAATTTCTGAAAACCAGAATGCTGATGGAATAAAAGATAAAAGTATTTTCTGGATACTGAACTGTAGGGTAGAAAAGCAATACAACATTCTGAGAAGATCAGGTATTTAGAGTCATCAAAATCATGCGGTGGTGGTAGACCATGAGTGCAGTTATGATAAAGGAGCTAGTCATCCTTGAGAAATGCTGAGGCTGCTATTTAAAAATAACAACTAGTACTATTAATAGTATTCTGGCTATCAGTGCATTCAGTAATGCTAGAACACTTCTGTAAGTGAGTCTCTGTAAAGAAGAACTTGCTGAGACAGATCAGGGCTTTAGTAACTTTTGGGAACTGCAAACTAGCATTATCTGGTTACGGCAAAGAAGTATCTGGAAGGACAAATAGGACATTGCATTATTCTCTTTGCTTTTTGAGAAGGAAGGTGTGAGCTACTTTGGTAATGCTGAGAGGTCTTTTATCATCAAAGTAATAGCTGTCACTTTAACAGTCTGTATAAATAGGTAGCCTGCGCACATAAAGTTGGTGCTTCGAATAAGACTTCAAAAAAGGTTTTGAGTATCTCTAGAGAAGGAGATTCCACTTCCTGCCTGGCAGCTTGTTCCAGTGCTCTGTCACCCTCAAAGTAAAGAAGTTATTTCTCATATTCAGATAGAACTTCCTGTGTTTCAGTTTGTGCCCACTGGCCCTTATCCTGTAGCTTTGCCCTATGGAAAAGTCTGGCCCCAGCCATAACGACACCCACCCTTAAGACATATGTATGCATTGTTAAGATCCCTTCTGAGTCCTCTCTTCTCCAGGCTAAACAGGCCCAGCCCTCTGAGCCTTTTGTCTTAAAAGAGATGCTCTGGTCCCCTAATCATCTTCATAGCCCTCTGTTGGACCATCTCCACTAGTTCCTCGTCTTTCTTGAACTGGAGAGCCCAGAACTGGACACAGTACTTCAGTGTGCCTAGCTGTGTTTTCCTTCCAGCAGATAGCATAGTTGAAGTCTCTCATGAGAACCAGGGCCTGTGAACGTGAGGCTGCTTTCAACTGTCTGTAGAAGGCCCAACAACTTCTTCTTCCTGATCAGGCAGCCTGAAGTAAAAATGCACAACTGTGCCACCTATCTTTGCCTGCCCCTTAATGCTTACCCATAAGCTCTTGACACATCCTTCACCCAAGACAGAGCTCGATTCATTTCATTTTCATCCCTTCCCCCTTGAAAGATGATCTCTTTGTAACAAATGATCTCATTGCAGGTGTTATCAGTTTGAAAAACTGGTCTTTTGGTCATATGACTTAAGTAAAATAGACATTTTATAATTTATTCCTCAGCAGAAGAACACCAGATGTTAAAAAAAAAAACCTCCAGAAAACCAAACCAAAACCACTTGCTCCCTCCTGCCTGAAATAATAAAAAATTAAATGAATGCACATAAAGGGAAAGGTAGAAATTTGTTAGGAATCCATATTTTCAGTAAATTATAGTTTAAAAAATAGATTAAGTAAATGGAGTCTGAACTCCCATTTATATTTTGTCATTACTCAGTAAAATTTCTTGACAACTTGGCATAATGTAGATCAAATGGATGATTTCTATGAGGATTGTTTCTCTGATTCCATAAGCTCTTGAGAATGAAATGAGAGATAGCTTAGTAGATACTGTTTTGTGCTCAAAATAGCCAGGAGAGCAATTCATCAGTCAAATATTTCTGCAGACTCAATAGTTGTAGGCTATAATAAAATTGTCAGAATGTTTTTATCCTAAAAGAATCAGGTTGCATAACTAACATCCACATCAGAAATATGCATTCCAAAATGTCACTGATTTTAAAGCTATTCTGAGATGTTTACTCAGTGTGAAGGAAAGCTGAAAGAAAACACTCTGACTGGAGACAATAAACACTTCACAAACTGAACCCTGAGGTCAGAGACAGGATCTCTTCACCATGACATCGCTAATGTCAAGAGATCACGAACCTAAGGAGTGTCTTACGATTTAGGAACTCTTCTATTACATGAAGAAATGAAAAAATTCCCTGCTATAGTGGCATTACAGAAACTTTTATGAGAAAATGCAACAAAACTTAATATGAGCTTGATAGTTCATCAGAAGTACAAGTTAGTGGGAATGGCCCAGACCTCCTCCATGCCAGCAGATTAATTTTTTTAATTACCAAAGAAGAGAATTTCATCAAAAGCCTTGCTTGGTTTCAGAGCAGAACTGTTTGTCTTCTGTGAATATGCTTAAAAGTTTCAAAATTTGCTAACAGTTACTGAGTATTGGAAACCACATTGCACCCAGGGTGTTGCTACTCTAAATGGATTAATAACAGCAAAAATGGTAACCAAGCAAATAAAGAGCAGCGTTAAAGAACAAATAGAGATTCAAAAGCAATGGGTTTGTTCAGTCTTAGCTATTAAACACTACTGGAATTTGTCATCATAAATATATATTTAGAAGAAAATAATGACATTCCGTTGTGATTCTGACTAAGAGGTAAAAAGAACAGATGTAACATTTTAATATAAATACTATTTTTCCCCTGGAGTACAGGCTATGTTTGAGTTTCAAAATTAGCAACTTAATGTTAAAAATTAGATCGCTTGTTAACAAGTAATTTTTTTTAGAAATTAACAATTACTTCAGAGCTAACATCAGCTATTTCTCTTTAATGGTGACTGATTAAAACAAAGTTCTTATTTACTTAAATACTAGAGAATATTTTCAGGTTCAACATTCAGCTGATCCTATGGATGGCCAAGACCAAAATTTTCAGTTGTGAGACTGCTCTATTGACAGCAGAAATAACAGAATGATTCTTGTTTTATATAATAGATAAATTTCTATTTAATCTTAATGAACTGTGAACTTCCTACAAATTTTGTTCAAGTGCTCCTTAATTCAATAGCTCATAAGGAAGAGTTCACTTTCATCTTGCAAAATGCTGAAGACATGATGAAGACTTATTACCTACACAAATGTTTGCTTCTTATCTAATGAAATATGAAATCAGGTATTCACCAGAAAAATTTGAAGCTACTCAGAGCAGTAAAGCATAGAATTAAAAGCTTTGCAGTTTCAACCCCCCTGCTAATTCTGTTTCTAAACTTTACAAGTGACCTAAACAAAGTAACTTTTAATAAAATGATAGATATAATCCATGAGAATAACAATTTCAAAAGATATATGACAATATTTCCCAGGAGTGGCCAAAGAAAATCTAAAGTTTGCAAAATGAGACTTAATTCTGTGAGAAACAAGTGCTTCATTGGTTCATTGTTTTTCAGGCCCTGAAGGACATAGGCTTGGCAGAAACGGGTTCACAGCTGTTGAGAAGTTGACTTCATATGCATATTACAGCATTATAAAAGAAATAATAATGTTTCAGAAGATTTACTCAGAGGCTTCAAACAATAGGGGAAAGCTTTATTCAATCACCCATAGCAGCAAGGCTACCTTTATTTTCAGCTTTGGCTGTCCAGAATTTGCTAAAAATATAAAAGCTTAAGTTCACATACTTTTTGTTTCCCCTCCCTTTAGTTTCTCCGTTTTGTCTGGTGGGAATATAAAGAGAAGAAATGCCTAAATTATTCTGCTTTCTGTTTTGCTCAATACAATTAGCTGCAGAGCAATGACAGCATTATGAATTTAGCCCATGAAGCAGGGAATTTAAAAACATCCAATAAAGGGAACAATATATCAGCTTTGATTTCCTTACATTAATCTCCACAGCTGTGATTCTGAATCTCTTTCTCATGCTCCAGAAGAGCACTCCACTGCCTCACAATTCAGCCTGACTACTTGTGTCAGTATTTACTGGTTAACGCGAATGAAGCTTCAGAGACAAACTCTGAAGTACAAGGTGCTTGAAAAATAGCAGGATATTAAAAATTTGTAATTCTCATTTCCCTGCGTTTGACTTGTGAGAGACAGCTTGGAGACCACAGTTCACAAGCCTAAGCAGTTGATACGTGCAGTCCCATTTGTTTGAAAGGGAATGTTTATAAAGCAAGGTGGTCTTTGATATGAATAAACACGGACTGAGAGTGAAGTGCACTTTGTAACTTGCATTCCATTTTCTATTTGTGTCTAAGGTACAACTGACATCTGTAATGTCCTTGAAGGCAATTCAGAGCTAGTATCTTGCATTGTATATATGGAAGATGTTAGACACTGACATGAACAATTAAACATTTGCTCAGCTCAGGCTTAAGTCCCTGATGTTTCTCACTAGTCCCAGTTTCCTGTGCCTTCTGGAAAGGAGCAAGCAACCCTTGGAGAAAGCACTGATTCTCCCGCACCTCCCACCTTCTACCATCAGCAGTTACTATATGAAAGGAACACAAAAACTCTTTCACTGAACCTCATTGTAAAAATTCCTGGACTCAGTAAAGAAACCAAGTATTCAGTCACTGGGTTTGTGTTGCAGCTGGACTGGCAAGAAGTGCCAGTCTCTATAGAAGGTTGATTACTTCTTCTTTCTGCCTTTAACAAAGGCCTTTTAGTTTGAGTTACGGTTAGAAACTGAGTTTGATACAGCTAGAGAATTACAGATTTTTTAGTCCATGGACAACTCAGAGAAAAGACACCTTTTTTCTAGAGATGCTTTGAGGTCCTGCAAGAAAGGAGCTGATATAATTTAAAAGGTCCACTTTGCCTTAGATAACTCATACCTGCCAGCAGTTTTGTCACAAGAAGCTTTTTTGTTAACAGTAGAATTAACAACAGCATTCTTCCCTTTCAATTTTAAAAACAAGTAAAGTAACCCACCTTTTGACTTCAGAGTTTCCACAGATGCTGTAAAATAAAAGAAAACATTCCAGGAAACAAATTTTGCAAATGCATAAAGAAATTAAGATTGATCCTAATGTCTCTTCCTTTGATCAATATGCTACCTCTCTATGCAGAGCAAGCATTCTTTTTTTAATGCAGAGAAAAACCGACACATATATATGTTGCTTGTTTGGATAGTCTCGTGGCAGATGGCTGATTAACCTGCAGACTAAAAACAGTGGAAAACAAGGTCAATAGGTAAGTTATATATGGAGCTTCAATACCTCCATGATTTTCAAGAAGTGAGGCTGAGAGAAGGAGTAACAGCAGGTTTCAGAGTAGGCACATATCAAACATGCGCATGCAAAAGAAATCTCCTTTAAACAATTTCAGTAATTTTTGAAAGTTAAGAATTTTTTTTTCTTCTTTTTAGTTTATCAAAAACTCAAATCACAGAGCTCTTCTAGTTTTGATAAAAGGGAATATCCAGTTTTAATTGTTTTCCTTGATATTTTTTTCAGTTTTCTTTGCTTATTATTCTTCATAATTTCATTAGCTGAATCAAAATTACTTGAACTACCACATTTTTCTTTCTTTGTTATTCACACCTTCATTCTGAAGCACTGTAACAGATTTTTATGCTATGGAAAAAGACAGAGTCATTTTTCTATAAATTGACAGTCTACAGTAGGGGATTTTTTTGCTCAGAATTTATGTCTGAGAAAATAGAGTCATCTGATGAATGAGTCATCAAGCTTGGCTGTAAAGGGAGTTCAAAATCTTTATGCTCTCACAAATTTGGATAAACTGAAGAAGTAGATTCCAGTTAGGAATAAGAAGAGAACCTAGCTACAACAATAAAATGCTTGGTACTTGGAATAAATACAAACTAAACAATCTAAATTTTTCCTCTCCTCCACATTCTAAAGCTCTTGTCTTGTGTTTTGTTCTCCATCCTGGAGAACATTTCCTGTAATCTCCAATCAGTTCCCCTTCCTTAGAAAGCTAAATCTTTTAAAAGCTGAAATAAAAAATTCTCACCCTTGTTCTTCTCAGCAGCATTTGATCAGACCTTAGTTCTGGAAGACCAAATGGTTGTATGTCTGCTCCACAGCCATACAGTTGCTCAAGTAACTGTGATCAAATATTTATCTCTGGCTTCAGTTTTTTGTCATTTTACCTAATCCTGCCTCAAGTTAAAATATGATATAAATAATATACAATATATAATATATAATATACAATATAAATAAGACTTTAAAACTTACTGACTTTCAGGACTTACCATGTACTTTTACTTCTTTCTTTGCTGTTTTGGGAGTAAAACCGAACAAAAATAAAATATTTACTTTTGGCATGTATTAATTTAAAACATAATCATAATTGAAAAACAAGATAATACGGGGAAAATATTCACCAATTTCTATTATTTTTTCTTTCTTGTGTGGTTCTGAAAAAGAAAAAAAAATCAAGTGTACTTTTCTCATAATGTTTTGTTTAGTTGCCCTGGACAATCATTTCTGTGTTCCTAGCAGAAGATTGTTGTGGCACATTCCTTTCAGCTCAGGTGAGCCCTTCCCTACTTTTCTGCACGCCAAAGTAAACCCTTCATAGTTGCCATCAGTCTTTTCAGTGGCTTTCACACTACCCAAACAAGGTCAGACTACCTGTTTGTAATGGACACCAAAGGATTTAACCTTATAATAAGGTGTTCAAAGAAAACTCTGGAAACAATGCAGGCTAAAATATCTACACTTCAAGGTGGTCTAAATGGAGTCCTGTGAACCAGCTGAATATGCCTCAGAATACCTGTAATATGGTCCTTGCCTTTCTTTACAAGGGAGGCTGAAGAATAAGCAGAGCACCTAGTCCAGCCACTGCCACTCTATAGCCATGGGATAAAGATAGGTGGCCCCGGCCTCTTTTACAAAAATATACAGTGTGGTGGGAGCCATGGCGCACAGGAACTAATCACCAAAACAGGATCTGGAACCTGAAGCCAAAAAACTTTATCCATTTAAACTCTGCACCCTCTGGCAAACTATGACTGGGATTTAAATTTTTTTAACGGTAATTTCCATTACAGCTCTTTCCATCTTGCCAAGACAAGCTTCAAAACCCGCTCAGAGAAGGAGTAGGTGACCTACCAGGGAGAAGAGAGACAGGCTGAACATGTTTCAGAAACTGAGCGTCATCTACCAGCCAGGGCTGATGTTCATGGTAGCGAAAAAACAGATAAGCTTTTGCTGTCTACAGATGATGTCTGCAGATGCTTTTAAACAGCATACAGAAAGGCTCTGGTGTGCAGGTTTGGATCCACACAGGAACATTACCTATATTTAAGAGTATCTGAGCTGACTAATTACAAGGTAAAGAGAGTTTCTATTAAATACGTGCTTGTCATTTACCAGTATTTGATGATAAACAGGGGAGATAATCAAACTAAAACAGGGAAGTTTTAGGTTAGATATAAGGAAGAAATTCTTTACTGTGAGGGTGGTGAGGCACTGGAACATATTGCCCAAAGAAGTGATAAATGCTCCGTCACTGACAGTGTTCAAGGCCAGGTTGGAGAGGGCCTTGAACAACCTGGTCTAGTGGAAGGTGTCCCTGCCCATGACAGGGGGGTTGGAACTAGATGATCTTTAAGGCCCCTTCCAACTCAAACCATTCTGTGATCCTATGATTCTATGATAGTATTTTCTCCATGCTTATTTTAGGATATATTTGTATTAATGCTGTAGTATGCAGTTGAGAAATATTAGTATTGAAACTGTTTCCATTCTATAACCAAGACATAAAATTCAATTTTCAAAGTGATTGTGAAAATTATGCCCTTATTAAAAGCAAACCTATCCTTAAATTTGAGCTATCCTTGAAATGAATAAGCAAAAATGAACAAGAATAACCAGTAAAAAATTAAATTAAAATTAAATTAAAATATGTTGATCAATAATATTAATATGAGTAATATTCAAATTAAACATTAATTTATAATCAATATTAATACTGAATGCACAGTGGGCAACAGAAACAGGTATACTTCACACAGAGTTACGAAAATAATTTACATTAGAAACAGCAGGCTGATCTGAAATATAAAAAAACCCCAAAACTGCTAGGTTTTAAACAGAATATGACATTGCTCCATACTACCATTCCTAGTAAGTTTGTAGCAAGCAATAAGTGTAGTTCTATCTGAAATAAAATATCCATTTTTGTCTGAGTTTTTAAATCTAGATGAGGCGTTAGCTTAGATATATTTTAAAAAAAATGCAGTTTCTAAAATAAAGTTTTGCTCTGAGGGTTTGGGGTTTTTCAATTTAAAGAAACCCAGATTTTTTATTTTTCTGTATTTTCTGAAAATATTAATGGAATTTCATCAGAATTTCACAAGAAGTCTCTTTCAGCCAAAATGTGAACTTTAAAGCATCAAGACTAGTTGACTGAAATCAGGGACCTAGTTTTTTGATCGGTTTTGTGGGGTTTTCTATTTTGCTATTGCTCAGGACAGCTTCCTGGAAATTGAAGGAAACGTAGTTAAGACTTTAGTGGTTCTGAGGCAATTATTTTTTGCTCTTGTTCTAAGATCTGTCAGCTCTCATGAGATCAGGGAACAGTATGACATTAAAAACACCCAGCAAGTGTTTTTGCAAAGTATAAAATTTTACATTTACTTAGCTTTGTTTCCTGTTTTTCAAAACTGCAACCATTAAGTAACTGCTGTAGAGCTTCTTTTGTAACAGTTTTACTTCCAGAAGCATATGAAATAAGACCCTTTCTCTTGAGAAAAAAAAAAAATACTAACACAGGGTTTGACATCAAGTATTTCTGGGAAAATCTGTCATGATATGAAATTTCAAGTGATTCCTGCTCTCATATTTTAATGGAATGAACCAAAACCTTTTATTACATGAGCCAGAAACATCAGAAGCCTAGATCTTTCCTTTCTGCTACAAGTTAGCATTGCTTAATCTCAATGTCTTTTCTTTCCTTTTCTACTTTTACTAACAACAGTTAGTATCACACAAGAAGGAGTATTGCCAACTGTGGACACATTAGCCATTTACCATGACATTTGTCATTCTTTTTATATTTAACCATTTTTATACGTATATGTACATTTATACTTATATTTATGTATACCTATATGTAAATATTTTGACTGTACAGCATGTTTTTATCCAGGAAAATTTTGCTGGTAATATCTATTTTTCTACCAGACATGGAATTGAGATTTGATTTAGTTTGACATTTCACCACCTTTATAAGCTCTGATGCTTTGAACAAATGGCTTTTCTTTTTTTATGCAAATTGGTAAAGTTATGTATAACATGTATTTTTTATTTTATTGCTAGTAACATACTCCTAGATACCCCTGGACCTTGTGGAAGATGGAAGAAAACCTGAACCTTCCTCTGCAGCTTTTCTCCAAACACAAACACTGCTAAAAGCTTCTAGGCTGGCCCATTTGCTGTGGTGCACTTTGCTAGCAGGATGGATAGTCCCAAACTGTGACCTTCTGCCATTTACCAGCAAAGAACAACTGATATCCCATCCTAATTTGCATAGCTATGTGTGTACATATGTGTGTCATACATGTGTTATTTCCTAATTCAGATACATCATTCATGTCCAAGAACTATTCAGAAAAAAAAAAAAAAGAAAAAAGAAAAGTGAATGGAATCACATGGATTGGGAGAAGTTTAAATAAATGCAGTTTCAAGCGAATGTGCTGTTCTGTGGTATGCAGCACATTAAGTAATCAACATCATTCTGTTTGCACTCAGTAGCTGCATAAAAATGGTGTTTTCTGTACTGTTTAATTTTTATCACAAGTATTTCAGAAAAATATTGTACAAAGAAAAGGAAGAAAAGAGGCCTGGATGAAACGCAAATCCTTTCAGTCCAGTCTATTAGATCTGTAGCTTTACTTCACAGACAGAAAGCAAATAGCATCAAAACTGACAATGGAAGTCGTCACTATGGAGAAATGAATAAGGTAGAAGACACCAAAACAACTTAAAGACTTTTCTTTAGAGGGTCAGGATTATGCTTTTTTTTTCTTTGGTGATTTTGCTTACCAAAACAAATAATATATACATAATTGGGAAGCAGGAGATGGAGTTGCTGCATCATATCCAAATGTTTGCTTTAACTAGTTACCTTAGCTCCATTTTAATACAACTAATTTCTTGTTTAATACAGGTCCTGCATAATTTTGGATGCATGGCTGATGCTCAGAGAGGAAGCCAGCATTGGGATAGACAACATCAAACTGGCCAACATCCTTAATTTTGGGTGGATGTCATCAAGTCCTCATCAAATGCAAGCTAGACACTTGTGTTTTCAAAATCCTTCCATATGACCATATATCAATTTTGGTACCAAAGTCATTATGAGGAAGAGAGTAAACTGGCCATACCTTGGTAAAACCCTCTTTATCTCCGAGTCAACAGGCTCTGCTTTTTCCTCAGAAGGTTTACACAACCAAAACAACCACCTTGATGTTAAAATGTAACATTATGTGATCTTCTGTGTTATGTGGGCATACTTGAATAAAAATTGCTAGAAACCTTCATTTAAGTCTAGTACACATTTTCTTAATCATCAGCAAGATAGAGGAAGAAAAAAAAAGGAAAAAATGAAAAGAGGTTATCAAAATATATTGAGCACTGCCCCTAGGATGTGGATGTCAGAAAGTGGAGTCATTCTTAGATTCCAGATCCTTCTCTGAAGCGAATGGGATCTGCCCTCCCATACTTGAGTAGGCAGAAAGTCTATCAGCTCTTTTTAGAATATCAGGTTCTATTAACTCAGAGGTAGAGGAAGCATATTCTTTCCATAAAACTCCAGTATAATTATAGTGAAGCCTAAAGACAAAGCTGTCTTTCAGAAAAACAGATAAGTACATTTTCCCCTCCAGAGCCTGAAATGCTCTATCATTTTCTGCAAAAATTGGGATAATCAAGAGAAAAATAACCAGTATAAGGAGGAAATGGAAAGAATGCAAATTTCTGATGTCTGTCCTGCCAGCCTTGCAAAACTCTCAGTTGAAGAAAAAGCACTCACTAAGAACTGAAATCACATGCAAATAAATCAGTTGCTCAGGTCAACACTCTTGAAGCACATGCTTATGTAAATGTGGAGTATATTTGATCACTCCTAGGAAAACAACACTTTCATCACTTTTGTCATATGAGAAGGGGAAGGTGTGGGTCTTCTGCTTTCCCATCAGTAGGAGCAGAACTAATACACAGTGTGGGTGTATTCATAGAACACAGATGCCAAATTCCCTGTTGGAATAAAAATCTTTCTGATTTAAAGTCCTTAAAAAGGAAATTAGGTTAATCCTACAATTCTGACTAGGGCACTTTCTGTGTTTAAAACAGATGTACCACTCTTGAAAAGGACTCTCTCTGAAATCCTTACACATTATGAACAAAGTCCTGGTGAAAAGATCCATTCTTAATGTTTATCTTTAGAACTAATTTTTTTTAAGAACAAATTAACTTCACTAGCCTTAGGATATATGGCATGGGTATTCAGGTTAAGGGTCAGGTGGCAAAAAAAGCTTATTTATAAACACGGTGTGATTTTCTTAATGCAGAGAGCTAATATCTGCTAATAGATCTTTGCATGTGAAAAAGCTTAACCTGTATTTCCTTTAAGTTATGGATCTGAGGAGCACTTCCACCTTTTTCAGAACTAAGATGACTAAGCTGATGAGGTGCAAGTATTTCCAGTGAATCCCCAATAGAAGGACACTCTATTGCATTTAAAAGAATCCTGTGTTGAACCACAATTGTTTGAACCAGGAGCACCTCAAAGGAGATATTTCTACACCACTCCAGGTGGAACTCCTCAAAAGAAGAACATAAGAAAATACTGAGCATGAGAGTAGGTGTAGTGCACATGCTCATAGACCACAGCAAGGTGAAAGTAATTCAGTTTTCTTAATGGTCTCTCACTGTGAGGCAGACTGAGTCATATTTCTTTGTAATTAATTTAGAGCAGGAGCATATCCGCTGAGAGTGGTCATAGCTTGGATAGTGTTCAGCCATTGCTACTTGCTTATGCTTCAACCTAGTCATACTCCACCTGTTTTTTGAGAAGGGAAGGATTTCTGCTTCAAGCTCTGTAATCCTTTGAGAGTATGAGTCTGAACAGACATTTCAAGCAACTTCTTCAGAAGGTATTTGCAGAGGCAGCATCATTGAAGGAGGACAATGACAGAAGGTGCTAGGAGAAGTGTACAGCTAGAAAGTCAATAAAATACTAAGAGGAGTTTACTGTAAGCACTAAATAAACCCAGCCACCACTATTTCTGAAATATTAAAACTACAAATTCAGGCACTCCAAGCAGTTGTTTTGGAAGAAAAAAAATACTCATCAGATTATTTGTGGTGCTCTGCAGACTGAAGTGGTACTGTGCATTGGTAATCACTTGCAATCACTTGTTTTTTACTTTTGATATTGGGATGCAACTTCTTCATACAGAAACTTTCAAATCTATAGCTGATGTAGACCTGTATGATGATGTAAGAAAATTCATATTTAAGAAAAATTATAGTGAAGCATATTGCGTTTCCACTTGCTCTCACTCTAAAACATAGCACTGACATATTCAAGAACATCATAAATTGTAGATGTAAAAGAACCATTTATGGTATAGAAAACTCTAGTCCACATCACTGCTCCCCTGAAAATCAAGTGCATTTTTATAATTGTCTGAGTGATCAAGATGAGGCCTATTTATTCCCTCTCTAGCAAAGTGAAGGTGGTACCTCTTCCAAAAGTCTAATGCCTAGGAAAGTAATCATATACACTGCGCATGTGTTAGTCTAGATCCAACAAAGTTTAAACATACACTTAAATGCTTTGCTGACTCAAGGTAGAGTTAAAGATATGTTAAGTGCTTTGCTGAAATTGGGCCCAATTCTTGCCAAAAGTGCACTTAAATCACGAAAGAACTTCAGGGCAATGAAAGATTGCTAGCCTCAGAACAAAACCTCTTAAAATGCTTTTTCCATAAACAATCCTTTTAGCTCTGGCTTTTATTTAAAGAGCATTTAATTTTGACCCTCTTTTATTCTCATTGTTACTTTAATGTAGTAAATAATTTCGTTTTCGTAGTTAACTTGCTCCCCCTGGCTTGCTCTTGAAGAAATGCCGGTTTTTTGTGTTAGTAATACAGCAGAACTTTGCTGTATTGCATAAATGGAACTGTGGCATTTAATAGTAACTGGTAATAGAAAAAAAAACAAATCACAAAATAAGACTGCATTTTTAGTACAAGTGTCTTCACAGCTCACTATGATGCAAAAGGAAGTATAGGAAATTATTTTAACTTGATATAATCCTGAAACAGAGGATAGTGTAAGGAATGTATAAATGCAACAGTAGTATGCCAGGCTATGAGACTGGGCATTTTAACATCCTAGCAAACGAAGCAAAAATACCCTGAATTCTAGGCCATTTACTCAAAAAGATTTTAAAATCTGGTGAATAAATACTGGATTTCAGATGACAAAGCTTAGTGTAAAATAAGCTATTTCATGCTCCATTTAAGTAAATCCTGTATGTAAAGAATTCAGGGTTGTAAAGTAAAATCTTCTAACACTGGAAAATTCTTCCCCTTTGAGGTCATTTATTGTGATATAAGAACTCATTTTTCCTTTCCCATTCAGAGTTAGGTAATGATCCTGTTTACATAATCCTGCAGACAATTTAAGACCTCTTAGTCTGCAATATTTTTGCAGACTTGAGCTGGGATGAAAATGTCAGTGGGTTGGAATGATTTGTGGAATTTGTCTTCATCCACATAATAGATTCCTGAAGATATTAAGAAGCATCTGAGTGAGGGACTACTGCAGTAGCAGCAAGGTTTTAGCTGCTGAGGGTACAGTGCATTCCTGGCAGATGAGAAGCAAAGGCGGCTAGCTGTGAGGCTTCAATAAGGCCAGTGAAAGCTCTCTGGGATAAACTGGTGAAGACCAGGACCCAGTTTCTCCTGTCCTTCTGCAGGTTGTTGGGGACTGAGATCCAGTAATTTCCACCTACTTTGCAAAAACATTACAAGTCTGCAACTTTACATTTAAAATCAGAAAGAAGCCAAGTAACTCAGAGAAGGTACGATGTTTAACTTCCCAGAGAGGAAGAATGATGAAAACCAGGACTGAAAAGAAAGCCTCTTTGATTCAAAAGGACTACAGCATGATCCTGGATCTAAACCTAAGGACCCTGAGCAGCAGGATTAATACAGGTAGGGTTTCATTATTTCGTTTACCACTACATAAACAACTGCTACCTGAATAAAGATTTATTTTGTCCAGAAATAAACTGCAAAGCCTGTCCTTATACACATAATAACCTACCTCTATCATTTGTCCCTGAAAAGTTAAACTGTAAACCCAGAAAATAAACCCTGAGAACGGGTTAACTTCAGGGATTAGAAAACTGAATGGACTTTTCCAGCTACCAGAAAAAAATTTCTTGGTAACACCTGTGCCAGAGAAATACATGCAGAGATGTTAACCAAGGGCAGTGGCTGTTTATAAAGAGAAATTTGAGGGCACATACAGGTACTAGCACATGACATCCTGAAGAGATTGCAGTATAGCAATCTCTACGAGTGCTATGTCTACATACAGCGAGAGAGAAAGAAACAAACTGTTCGTCTCCTTTTCATCTTTCCAAAAGTACTTCCATGGGGAGTGTGTAACATGCAATTTACACTAGGTTTTGATGTCTCTTCTCTTAGGCAATATATTTGCATAAGAACGCATAACATTTACATGGATTTAGCATTCTTTTTATGTGCTTGTATCCTATAGGTGATCACAAAAAGACAACCAGCAAGCCCAGTTCCTTAATAAAACTTTCCTCTATTCAAAGCATATCTGTTGTCTCATAAACTTTGCATTATTTTTCCTTTTTAAGTAGAATAGCACTGGTTATACCATCTGGCAAGTACAAAGATTCTTCCTTGTTGCCATTTTAGTTGCTGTTCTCTTTGAACCAAGATTTAAAATAGTTTGTCTGTTAAGTCGGTACTGCTCATTGCCAGCAGAACCAGCAGTTCTTCCTGCATTAGGCAGAGTGTTCTGAACCTCTTCAAACTGATCCTCTGACCAGGAATTTTGGTATAGCCTGCGTTCTAATATTCTGTACTTACCTCATGAACTCGTTTCCTATGTAATTTCCTATAATGTCCTTTTTTTTCTTTTTTTTCTTTTGGCTTCTGATCAACAGTGGGAAAATCAGAGGCATAATAAAATAATAATAATTCCAGCACAACTGACAGAGTCAGTTTGAGAATTGGATGCACCTGACATCTAAGCCCAAGAAATTGGCTATTTGTCTGTCATACTTATTTTATTCTTTCTTGGTCTGAACCAAATTTCATTGATTTTCAAAGGGGGAATTGTGCTCAAAAAGACTTTCTGTTATGAACCTAAAGGGAGCAATGTATAATTTTTCCTTTTTTTCTTTTTTTGTATGTGCATCAAGATGAAGATGGGAAAAATCAGGCATTAAAAATCTGTAATCAGGCAGTTAAGTGTCAGTCCAAAATCTGTTGAACATACTGTAAAATTAAATTAAAAATTACAAGACCATTTCAGGGAAATTCTAAGCTGCAATTTTTACAGTGTCAAAAAGAGTTAAATTTTATTTTTAAATCAGGCAAATCATCAGGGGAAAGCACTATCACTGGTGCTTAAACAAGGTGAAGAAGTGTTGCCTATAAAGTGAGATTATCCCATAAGAAGGACTCACAGGAAGGACTTTCTCATCCCTGACCATAGCAAGGGGAGTGTGTGGAGTTTAGTGTAACTGAGGCTCCCTGCTGCCTGCTGGGGATCCCAGTCACCCTTCTGCTAATTCAGCTGCAGATGGTCCCTGTGTGGTTTGAGCCTGTGCTTCCTGCCCTGTCCTGCACTGCCATGCACTTGTTTTCCTCACGGTGCTGAAACAGGACAGAACACTTACCAAGCTGAGGTGTGATGTGTCTGTGCCCACTGCTGACACCTGGACTGCTGACCTGGCAGAGTTAGTGGGAGCTGCAGGGTGTGATATGCAACATGGTGTGGGACCTATTCCCAGGTGGGCTCCGTGGGGATGGGGGTACAGAGAAGGGTGCCAGAAGATAGCAGATAATGCAGGTGTTCAGCACATACATTCCTAGCTCTGAGAAACCCTTCAGAGAGCACACTGGGCACAGCTCACGCAGAGCACTGAGGAAGGAAACCTGCGTCCCTCCTCAGAGAAGAGAAATAGAAAGAGATTTTGTAAGGCTAGGTGACTTTCAGACCTGTCCTGACGGCACAACTAGGGAGTGTGGTGAAAGAAGAGGAAATGGCAGTGGGGGTTGGGATGGAAACATCATAAGACAGTGTAAGTGAAGAATAGTCTCATGAATTATCTTCAACTCCGTTTTCTGCCTTCAGAATAACATCACTTCCATATATCCATGAAACTATTCTGCTTTAAAGCCAAATACTACGTTCTCCAGCACAGTTTCAGATGGTTGCCAGAGAAGGACTTTTTTTCCAGTTAGAGAAAACACTACATTTGAAGATATCCCCTTTGAAAATTAAGTAACAGATATTCATTGAGGCTGGTTTCCTAGAGCAGCCATCAGTTTCCAGACACAAAAGTTCTCTTAGAATTCCAAATTCCACATTCACTTTCTTTGCTTTCTCTATCTAAATATATGGGAATAAAATAGTGCACTGTGTATTAGGCAGGATTTGCTTCACCAGTAACAGTAAGACCAGGAACATATGTGATGTAGAAGCACTGGAAGATGACCAGCTGTGCTCTCAGTCTGTTCAGTCTGTTGACAGGACTAAACCTTCAGCTCTAGGCATTCTGGGATACAGGTTGTAATGTAATAAGATATGTGGAAGAAAATGAAATATGAAATTGGATAATGTATTTAATTTACTGTACTAATAGGCAACAGACTACTTACGATGTTGCCAAACAAGCATATTTAATATTTTGCTATGGTGAGTTATTCTGGGGGTAAATTAATTTTCAGAGAACAGTGGCATTTGGGGAGGAGAAACAAAAATGTAGAAGTCAAAGTCTGCAGCTTTTTATCACTTTTAATGCAAACTAGATATTTAGAAATGTGTCAGAACAGGCAAACTCATTTTATTTTTCTATAAGAAGCCATGTCAGTTTTGCCCCTTTCTTTTATCTGAAGCAGATTACTGTCATCACCATTCTTGCCAACAAGCAGACTCATTGGAATATTTTTTCAAAAATGAACACAAATATTGGGTGCAAGCAGGTGGAATGAATTAATTTTAAGCATATGGCTCTAACATAACGATTTCTGCAGTGCTCTGTCGAGACATTTAGGGGTCTAACTACCACACGTTTTGGCAACAAAGCTGCTTTAAGAAATTATCAGTTACACAGCTATAGGTGTGAAGCCGGACTTACTGATATGATCCAGACTGAACACCCTGCCACACACACACATACACGCATTTGTAGGACAGTTTTTGGCTCTAAGACATGGCAATGATGTCATTTACACTGTTGTCCCAGTTGTGTTAGCACAACTGAACACAGTGTCAAAAAACCACAACAAACAGGGATTGGGAACATCTATGGGGAAATGATGCTTCTTAGGTCAGGTTCACACGGTACAGTGTACAGCAGTACTGTGAGCCCTACAATAGCCTATAGTGACTGCAGTTCCATGCTGCAAGTCCTTTTGTGGTAAAGGCAAAGAGGTTCCTGGCTTACACTCATCCTGGACTAATTTTCAATCATCTCCTTTACTATTGGAAATTATTATTCCTTTATTTGGTGGAGGCGA
>JANHGB010050785.1:0-26493 GCA_026283785.1 Coracopsis vasa | reverse complement strand
TTTACAATAGGAAAAGCCATTGATGAGGATTATGTAAATACTGCTGCTGGTATTGAGAATATTGTATTACTTTAAGAAGGATCTTTGGTGACTGATTTCCTGGCAAGTCTGCTCACAAATGCAGAAATCTGTTCATTGTACATGTTAAAAATCACTATCTAGAACAGATATTGCCCTCTAGAAGATCAAGGAGAAATTGGGCATTATGTCACTGAGAGAATTCAGGATTGCTGTTATTTTGTTCTAAATACCTTTGTCTTGGAATAATTTAATGATCATTAAACGAGTATTTACAGCACTAAAAATACTAATATTAATTTGACTGCAGTGTGAAAGGAATGTAAAACAGCTGGGGGGGAGAGAGAAAGAGGGAGGTGTTCTAATGTATTATAATCACAAATAGTAAGTCACTAATGTCATTGTCTTTACAGAGGTAGATGGGAGACACGGCGGTGAGCAATCACAGCATGGTCAAAGAATTCATTCTCCTGGGATTTCCCATTCCCCCTCAGCTGCAGATTCTCTTCTTTCCAATATTCCTCATTGCATATCTCTTAGTTTTAGCAGAAAATATGATCATCATCCTGACTGTCTGGGCAAACTATAACCTTCACACCCCCATGTATTTCTTTCTGAGTAATTTGTCCTTTCTGGAGATGTGGTATGTGACAGTCACGCTCCCCAAGACAATACTGAGCTTTGTGTCAGTGACAAAGGGAATCTCCTTCACGGGATGCATGACACAGCTGTACTTCTTCCTCAGCCTGGGCAACACTGAGTGTCTCCTCCTGGCTGTCATGGCATACGATCGCTATGTTGCCATTTGCAAGCCTTTCCATTACTCTACTATCATGAGACACACTGTCTGTGTCTACCTTACTACTGGATCTTGGTTGACTGGCTTCTTAATTTCTGGATGCAAAGTATTTTTTATCTCTCGGCTGACATACTGTGGACCCAACATAATCAACCATTTCTTCTGTGATGTTTCTCCTCTCTTGAACTTAGCCTGCACAGATTTGGAAAGAGCTGCTCTCATGGATTTTGTGGCTGCCTTATTTATTCTCCTGATGCCTCTCTTTGTAGTGATCCTATCTTATACCTATATTATCTTCACTGTCCTTCACATTTCATCTGTACGAGGTCGCCAAAAAGCCTTCTCCACCTGTGCATCTCACCTTATAGTGGTCATCGTCTTCTATGCAACAAGCATTTTCATCTATGTAAGGCCCAAAACACTTCCAGTTAATGACACAAACAAAATCATGTCTGCTTTCTATGCTGTTGTTGTTCCTCTCTTTAATCCCATCATTTACTGCTTGAGGAACAAGGAAATGAAGGATTCTCTCCAAAAGATCTTGCTAAGAAAAAGACTTTCCCTGCAAAACCATTAGCAGGCTTAATGACAAAAAGATTGTGTAGTTCAGAAAACCAAACAGAAATAATTGGATCTTATGATTAAATCACTTAATGAAAAACTCTGGTTTGTGCTTCAGAAGCAATGCCCCAGTTTCTAGCACTGCTGCCTTTTAATTTCCTGGCTCATGTGCTTTGCCATAGGAAGGCTTCTGTAAGTGCCGGGATGAGAAGCCCATGGGTTTCCGGGGCAGAAACACGTGAGCGCAGCAGAAGCCTCAGATCAAGGGCTGGTGCATCCCGTGCAGGCAGGGGATGTGCTCCTGGCTCATTCCTGTGGGCTTGCTTGTGGCCAAGCTGTCGGGAAATGGGCACCGCTCTGGTGCTTCTCTTCCGCATGCCCAAGGACTGCCACGGGAGAGGACATGGCACAGCCTTTCCTCTTGCTCCCCTCAGCTCTCTCTGAGGGAAGGCCATTGTGGTGTGCAGATGGGCTTCTGCTGGGAGGGCTGGACCCTGCTGCAACACTAACAGTGCTCTCAGGACACGTATGCTGGGCTCTTGTGCCTCATCCCCTCTCTGTGCAGTCTCTGTGAGTTCTGAGGGACCACGTCTAGGACCTGGTCCTTGCCTGCGGTACCTAAGCCCTGTTGTGCCAGTGAGGTCCCAACATCTCCTTAGCAGAGTCCCCACGTGCTGACATTTCTGGCTTTGTGTGAGCGTACAGATATGGGTACGGTTCCATGCAGACATGCTTGAGCACGTGTGTCAGTCCATCCTTGTGTGACCCGTACAATGAGGGCACAGGCACACCACGGCTGGGGCTTGTGATATAGGGTGAACCATCAAAACCCTTGTCATGAGCAGATCCAGCAATGTCCCACTTTACATGTGCTGAAACTGTTGTGCACTGAGCACAACTCCCCAATCCACATCCCGTTGTGCTGCTTGAAGGTGAAGCCATGAATGAAGGAGGGAAGTGGAGTCTGTGTTGTCTGGCTTGGATTTCACCACATCTGATTTTAAACATATCAAATATGGCTACTTCCAACTGATTAAGTCAAGGAGATGTATGCAGTCAGGGTAGCGAAACAGGCATCAATCATAGTTATTATAAACTTAGGTGTGGTGAATTCCATCTATTTCATTCCATGCATCATCTCTATCCCCCTCTCCCCCACCTCCCCAGGGTACTGAGGGCTCTGCTAGGAAGTCATTCACATGCACTCATTGCTTTGGATGTCTGGATTTCAGAATATCATCAGAGCCTACAACACACCTTGCTACTAGATCTTTCAAGGCCTGTCTGACTTGTTGATTTTGAAGGGTGTAGATGTAAGGGTTACACAGCTGAGTAATCACACAGTAAAGGAAAGACACCACTTTGTCAAAATCCCTCCCACCCTGTTGCCTTGGTCGGATGTACCTGAAGATGGAGCTGCTGTACAGAATAGCGACCACAATGAGGTGACTGGAGCATGTGGAAAAGGCCTTTCTCCTGCTTGCTGAAGACTGGATGTGTATGACAGTGTGGATGATGTAGGCATAGGAAAAAACAGTTACTGATAAGGTACCAGGTAATACCAGAACACCAGTCACTAGCATTACTTTCTCAATGATGCCTGTGTCTGTGCAGGACAGCTGGAGCAGTGGTGCTATATCACAGTAGAAGTGGTTTATGACACCAGGCCCACAGAATGGCAACTGGATTATAATTATGAGTGGGGAGAATATCAAGAAGAAACTCATTACCCAGCAGCTGAGCACCAGCTGGAGGCAAAACCTATTGCTCATAAAGGTAGCATAATGCAAAGGACGGCAGACGGCCATGTAGCGATCAAAGGACATGAGAGCTACATGGAAGAAAGTGCAGATACCCAGGATGAAGAAGGATATCTGCAAGAAACATCCAGAGGGGGAAATTGTTTTTGCTCCTGTGAGGAGGCTGTACAGAGTCCTTGGCATGAAGGTAGAAGTGAAGCAGATTTCCACAAGGGAGAAATTCCTGAGAAAGAAATACATGGGGATGTGGAGGCGTTGGTCCACCAGTGTGATGGTAATGACAGTGATGTTTCCAAGGAGGATCAGGAAGAAGGCAACAAAGAGAACGGCAAACAGGATGATCTCCGAAAAGCGGTTGCTAGCAAGTCCCAAGAGAATGAACTCTGTTGTTGTCTGATTTGTCTCTGAAAGCTGAATAATAGTTAAAAAAATGTTAAAGATCTTCCAAGAAGCATAAACAAAAGACTGATCAGATGGTACATGTGGTTGTCCTAACTGGAAGACTAGTGTAAGCCAAAAAGGGAGTGATTTACATAACAGTGCTGCCCATATCAACTGGCCACAGGACAAACTTAGCATAATGAAGCAGCCTTCAGGCAGCTCCCACTTGGCACTAATAATGACACTGCCAAGCAGGTTCTTGTCCACATTCTTAAAATGAAGCAGCATGTTCTCAGGTCGATATCCTTTTACCAGACAGTGGAAATCATGAACAGCATTTTTCAGTTCTTAAGAAAAATTGGTAAGAGCTCTAAATACCATAATGTGTGGGAATTACTCCGCAGACAGGATCAGGGTAACGGGCTGTGCCGTGGCTAGAAATCCATCCAGTGTGTCACAACTGCAGGTTCCAAGCATCTGAAGGGACACAAGATTACCTATGCTATTCCCCTTCCCTTTTCACATTAGCTCAAAAAAACAGCATTTTAATTAATACCTGTTAGAATCTGAGTACCTTTCTTAATAGCACCCATTACAAACTGCAGAGGCCATGCATTAGAATATCTTTGAGAGCAGATTCCAAAGGAGAGGGCATACCTTTTTCCATAGAAACCTTAAGTGTTTCTTAACGCACCTCACTGCAGATCACTACTTGTCCAAGTACTTCATTTATCACTACTGCTGCGTTGTCAAAGGCAGAGGTTCAATACCTTCAGAGAGACTTTCTGCCGATCTTAAGATGGGTGTCAGAAGTACCGGTGTGTGTTCACTCCTGAAGATACAGATCCTAGATGATGAGATAAGATTTAGATCCTCCCCTGTCTTATTTGTGGCACCATAGGTCAGGATCTGCAAGCACACCTTAACATTTCTGCCCAATTTCTGTTTTCCAGGCTGGCTTCCTGCCTTAGCAGACAAATATAAATTTTAGTGCTTTACTTTTTAATCCCATTTTCCTATATTTATGGTAACATAACAACAATAAGCTCCTAAATTCTTCTAGATTACCAGTCTGCATCATTTTCCAGGTGGCAGTGAGCTGGCAAGGTCTCCTCATCACATTTTAGCAACAGTGAAAAACAGGAGAATAACTGTTGTCCACAAACAAAGCAAATGATGGTATTCCCTGACAAAACAGAAAATACTCATAAATTATTAAATGTCATTAATTCACCTTAATAAATACTCCTGGAGAAGAAAACAGAACAAAAAGCCAACAATAACACCAAAAAACATGATCTGTTGCTAGCAATGAATCCTAGCAGAGATTTCATAAGCAGTCTGCAAATCATCCCAGTTCAATATTATCTCAAGCCTTCAAACTCCCATTAGCATGCTCGGAGCCATTAAGTCACAATCTCTATGCTTGCCTTCTGAACCTTTCTAGGGCTTTATTTTAGCATGAGAGGAACCCTGTACTGGAAATTCACTCCATTAACTGAAAAGGCTACCAGCCCACTGATGGTGTCTCCCTTGTCTTCAGTCATCCCAAACAGAACATGACCAGTAACTGAAGCAGAGCTGTCTGTCCTGCAAACTACATCGCATCCCACATTACCTGTTTCTAACACGGAATACATCAGTTGTGCCTGCTTTCTCTAGCACATTTTATACTTCCAGTTAGTCCTCTATTTTACATCAGTCTTCCAGCTTAGGGAATAATTAGGCACTTTGCTGATAGCACTGCTGGGACACATCGTTTACATGGCAGGGTGTGGGGAGAGCTGGTTTGTAGAACCACGGAAACAGAACACTGAAGTTTGGAAGGGATTTCTATAGATCATCTGGTCAAACCCTCCTGATCAAGCAGGACATCTACAACATGTTGCCCAGGACCATGTCCAGTTGAGTTTTCATATCTCCAAAGACAGAGGTTTTACAGCCCCTGTTCCAGTGCTCAAGTCAGACAGAATCTCCTGTGTGTGTCTGTCCCCATTGCCTGTCCCCATTGTCCTGTCAGGCACCACCGAGAAAAGCTGGCTCTCTCCCCTTTGCACCCTTCCTTCAGGTATTTATGTACATCGATGAGATTGCTTCTGAGCCTAGATGTCATAGAATCATAGAATGGTTTGGGCTGGAAAGGACCTTAAGATCATCCAGTTCCAACCCCCCTGCCATGGGGGGTTGAACACAAGAAAACACTTGCAAGTTAAAGATTTCCAGGACAGCTTAGAGGAGGATGTGTAGGGATTTGTTTAATGTCACAGATACACTTGTTCAATGCCAGATTAAAAGAGATACATTCTTTGACTGGGATTATGCAGTACACTGTGGGACAAAGCGGAATATGTCTGCCATTAGGAACAAGCTATAGCTCATATTTAATAAACAATAAGGTTTAAATCTGATATACATAAAATGCAGGGAAAAAAAAGAAGCAACAAATACAGACAAAGAAAGAGGTTAGAAAAGCCAGTATCATGAGCAAATCAGAGGCTGGTATCAGTTCATGTTTGGTTGGTATAGACAGACATCTTGCTCTTGTGCAGAAACACCCCAGTTTTACCAGGATGGTTTGTAAGTCTCTGACGATCAGGTTTTTCATCTCTTTCATGGTTCCTCTACTATTCATCTTCCATTGTCAAAAGCAAATTATAGTGGCTCTTTTTTCCCTTTAAGATAGACTCATCTAATTCTTTATCATCTGTCATGCTGCCTGGTGAGCTATTCTTCTGTGGAAAGCCTCTTTCTCTCTCCTTCTCCTTCATCCCTTATTCTTCCTTTTGGTTATTTTTAGATTTTTTTGGTTGTTAGTTTCAGGCTTTCTTTGCAAACACCAAAGTGTCCATCTCGGCCACTTCTAAAGGGAGCCTCTTCAGCCCTTCAGAAACTCAGACCATCTTAGTCTCACAAATACATTTAAAATGTGCCAAATAATTCACTCCCAAGAGCACCTTTTTGGTTCTTTTGTCTGTAGAGGAACTTAGAGACGTGGTTGAGATGATAGAGAAATCTGTTATAGTTGTAGAGAGCACAGTGTGAAAACTCACAACAAATGGCCAAAATGAGCAGTGCAGTGGGGTAAGTTTGGAGCGATTTGGAGCTTCATAAATCTTCATAAAAAAAACTTAGATTTGGAGTGATTCATAAATCCAGCATCTTGTACTGAAGGAAAAACCCCCTCACTTTTGTGACTTCTTTGTACGAGAGGACAACACAAGCCGCATTATCTCATTCTGAATCTTAACCCTATTGTTAGCTACATTCAACTGTGCTTTCTTAAGAAGATCTTTGATGGCTTCTCTTGGGAAGGACATATGAAAGGTGGAAAATCGTTTTCTGTAATCTTCTACTTTACCTAGAAAACAGGTCAACAAAATATGTAAGTAAATGCCAAAGTGAGTACATTAATGCCTGTGCAAGCTTCTTCATAGAGTCTGCCCTGCTCCTTCTCTTCTGTGTCCACTTGCAGCAGCAGCACTCAGTAAAGGAGAACTCTAACATGCTTGGCACTGAATATGAATATGTTGAGAATAAGAAATGCAAATATATAGAGACAATGCTGCATAGAGCCTCTTACCAGGACAATTCACGTTGTTGAAGAGTGGAAAGTGCATGACTGTGGGGCATGACTTGTCTCCTCGGAAGATATAGCAATCAGAAGGGTTGTTCTCATCTATTTTCTGATCCTCTATATTGGGAAATGGGATACGGTTTTCCCGGCAGTATGAAGCCGTTTCCTTGATAGTCTGAGATACAGAGAAGTTGTGTAAGCATTTTGTAGTTAGCTTTTTCTGAACTCTGAAAATAAATCAGTCCTATCTCCAGTAATAAAACAAATTGCTACAGAACAATGATGGGTAATTTCTTGGGCTATACATAATTGTAACATATAGTTTATTTTAAAGTCTAAGTTTTCCACAAGCATTCTCTGAGGAACAGACTAAGTCTAGAATATGAATGAAAATCAGGCACTCACTTCTGGGGCTGCTTCTAGCAGGAACCTTTGTTTAAGAAACTACAGCTAAACCCAGCAAGGCAATGAGGCAGACACTGAAAGATGGTAAGATTGAAGGGATTTGGTGTCTATAAAATCATCTGGAGACATCACCAGGTTCACCAACTTTCAGAACAAGTTTTATTTTCCAAAGCAACCCTTCCTGTTGCTCTGCAACTCTCACAAAATTCAACACTCCACCACTCCAGCAAAATTAAGAGCTGCCTGTGTCTCTTATGTCAATCTGACCATCGAAGGGAGACAACCTTTTTGATTTGAGGCACACATTAACTTTAACGTTGGTTTGATTTTGCATGAAAGCATTGACTGGGATGGGCGTTATGTTGGGAGTTTGCACAAACTGAGATTCTGTGATCTCCCTGAGCAGTATTATTCCCAACTGTTCAAGTTCAGAAGAAACAACCTTTGAGTCTTTTTTACTCTAATTGGGTTTGCAATAGTCTGCTTTAGATGGCACAAGGCTTGTGAACAGCAGGCACTTTATGTAAGCTTCCCAGAGTAAATGGCATATTACACAATTCATTCCAACAGCCCCTCCACAACAAATGCACTTCACAGCAAAAGATGGGGTCTTAGGCATTAAGAGCAGATTGTCCTCTCCCATAGACAGACTCTTAAATGATACCTTGGCATTTCTGTCACCAAACTGCCCCAGGGTTTAGATTATACAGATTTATTACTTTTCCTTAAGCACTCTTGGGAAAAGGTGAAGTTGTAGCTCAAGACATGATGACTCTTGCAGTCACAAAAGACAAACTTTTCACAAGATCTTTCTGGAATGATACAAAATAGCAACAACATTTTGGAAGCCTAGCAAGTTCTTTTTTAACTCAAGCTCCCTAAACTCATCCCCTAGGCATGTATGTTTAAACAGAAGCAATTACAGAAACAGTATTGTACATTTACCCTCATTTGTAATGAAGCTTGTTTATAAAAGGAAATTGAGTATATTAGGAGGAAAAAGCCTACACAAAGGGAAACTGGGCAAGATTCTTACAGATACTGATACAAGACCTCCTCAAAGGCAAAGAGGTATTTTGCTGTAAATACTGTCAGTCAAAGACTGTACCTCAAAAGGATCTCCAGAGCTGAAATCAAAGGAGATGATCAGATCTGCTTGCCGCTGTGCTCGAAGTACCAGAGGATAGGCAGAATTTATTGCCAGACCGGCATCAATCAAAGAGATGGTTTCGTTTTCGACCAGGTAAGAGGGCTTAATGTTAGCTAATCCAATGAAAGAAAGCAATGAGATTTCATAAAGACATATATATATATATAAAATATACACACACACGACCAGCCCCCAAAATGTCTATTGGTCTTCACTGATGATGCATCTCAAAAAGGTATTGAAACCTGCCTCTCCTTGCCTCTCCTGCCCAGCCAGATGTCCAGCTGTATTCTGACAAGAGGAGTTCCCATCCTCCTGACCTACCTCTCTCTGACTGTGGTCAGTTGCAAATCAGAATTCCCAGTGGGCTCTTTAAGATCAGAACCTAGAACCATGCACCCCCAGCTTTAACATAAGAAGATCGTTGAGCAGAAAAATGAATGCATGAGCCAGCTAGAAATCACAACACCTAACTGCAGTTGATAAATGCAGGTTTCTAATTACATACTAGGCGCCAATGTTATCATAACTGACCATCCAGCTAGGGCAGGCAATGGAATCTAGAGACCAAAGTTATTCCTCATGCATCAGGAGCACAATTCAATTTCATAAACTTAGCTGTCCAGTTCCATCTCCTTAGGTTACTTCTTGTGCCCTCCAGGTATCCTCCAAAAGGACACAGGAGTCCTATAGGTTTCATTTTGCGTTTTCCAACTCAATGCTGTTGTCCCTGTCTGTACACAGGAACAACAGTTTGTGTGACATTAGATGCTTGTGTTTCTGTGACAGAATTGAGTTTATATATCTGCAACGATGTTGATGATCTGGATTCTAGTAGTGTGTTGTTTATGACTAGTTTATTTGTTGCCCATAATAGGATGCTGTTAAGAGAGGGTGGAACCTGCAAAGCTATCTAAACCACTAAGAAGGGAAATGACACAGACAGTTGAACATCACACAAACATAGCATAAAAGCTCTGCTAAACCCCATGCATTCTGCCCCATAGATCATGATTTCACTGGATTTTCTTACGGCATTTGTAAAGGAAGTTATGAATTGTTCCCCATTTCCAGGTCAACACACATTGGACTGTTTTATACACCACCCTAAGGACATCCCACGCTGAGCCTGGGAAGAGACAATACAATTCAGAACATAGTTAAATCTAGAGAACTTCACTTTTTGTCTAGTGTTACAAAACGTGGGGGAGATGCATAGTGGCAGAAGAACATACGTGCAGATGCTGTATGTACAGACAGCCCGAGTGACAAGGCCTGAGTGCTTCAGAAGAGAAAGAACCATGCTTTCCTCAAGTTCAAATAATTAACAATAAGCAATGGAATCTCAGTACAGCTGAAACAGATTTGAGTAAGACATTCAAGGCACAAACTATACAGGACTCTGGCCCTACACCAGCTGACATATTCACCATGCTTGAGGCTCACAGGTAATGTACAACCCTGGTTGCACCAGAGCTGTACATTAGAGAGGCCTGATCTTTTCTGGGCCTCTTACATCATTCTTGTGGTTCAGAGGGATTGTTATTTCTCTTCATCTTCTTTCCACCTGAATAAAGTAAGAACCGTGCTATAATCCAATTGAACAACCTGTACAAGGTGGGGTATACTAGCTGAAAGCCATGATAGCATCCAGAGATCTTGTGAGAGAATGTGAGATCAGCACAGTGAAAGAGTTTGGAGGACTGGACTGTGCAGAGAGAGAACATCCAGGCCTTATCCATGAACACACTCCTTGGAACAGGCATTGGAGAGGAAGAAGATCTGTCTGCAATATTCAGGTTTAATGTCAGAGAACTAGCTGGTTCACTCCAGAAGGAACCAGAATTTAAGTTCACAAAACTCCAAAGCTGGAATTTTTCAAAGCACGCACAATACAAAGAGTAATAAAAGATACTAAAAATTAAATACACTTGCCTAGGAGGACTGCTTGGAATGGTGGTAACTCTTCTTTCGGAACACTTCCCTTTCCAAGATGCACTGAAGAAGATCAAGTGGAGAAAAAGCACAAAACTGTCACATTAAAGAAACAAATTCATGGCAACCTCCAGGGTAACTTTATATGCAGGTAGATGTTTGTACCTGAGGTGGAGAGGGTGTTGTTAATGATAAGCATTAATATACAATACTTGCCTCCAAATTCCTTTTCTATCTGTTTGCCCAGTTCAACACAGCTCGCCATTCTTTCCTTCCTTGTTTTCTTTGCCCAAGAATTACGTATTGCAGTGCACAGTTTCATGGATTCACTTTGTCTCTTGTCTTCTTACAAAGAGAGAAAAGAAGAAAAGGAAAATATGCAAATGCACAATAAAGGAATCACTGTTTGTAAAACCAGATGAGTAAAAATGCAAGTGCTGGGAAATCTTAGCATCATTCACTTGCCTGACAATACAGTCATCAACTTCTCAAAGACTTCCTCAGGATCACTCCCACTTACAGCACACAGCTGAAGGTCTAGCAGAAGTAGAAGAGCCTGATAAGCCCTGAAGGTATCTGAGTTTCTGCCTAAGAAAGATAAGATGAAAGTTACATCAGAGTGGAATTTATCTTACAACATTGACCTAATTTCTCTTACCCTAAAGAAGTTGTTTAAGCTAGTGAGAGGAACCATGTGCCAGAGTATTTCTCGCTTGACAGTAAAAACACCTAACACTAAGCATTTGCAACTGGACAGATGTGCAGCTATACCAGGATTCAAATGGCCTTTGTGTTCATCTTGGAAGAAAAGCTCCATGAAACAAAGTAATAGGAGGAGGAGCAGAAATATAGTTTGGAGTAAATAGGAATTATCGAATATGCTTCAAATACTTCATTCCCATTTTGAATTTAAAAACCAAATAAACAAATAAGTACATAAAGGAATAAGAAATGCAATAACGATTTGAGTGAAGCCTGGTGTGAATTCTTCCAGTATTACCAAGAGAATATTGTAGGAATGTATTTTGTATTTTAGAGTCATTAAAATCTCAATTTTCCATGTGAATATTTCATAGCATCATAGCATCACAGTACCATAGATTAGCTCAAGTTAGACGGGATTCATAAGGTTCATCAAGATTAACTTCCTGCTCCTCACAGGACTACCTAAAACTAGACCACATGACTAAGAGCATCATCCAGATGCTCCTTCAACTCCAAATTGCTTGGTGCTGTAACCACTTCCCTGGAGAGCCTGTTCCAGTAACTGACCACCCCCACAGCAGAAAAGAATGCTAAATTAAAAACAAAAAAACCCCAAAAGCTACAAAAAATACAGAGCAAGAAACACAAGAACCCACCGGATGCAAAGGAGAGGGCGTCGCCTCGTAAGTACATTAAACTTCCTAGGCTGTCTTGGAAGAAATAAAAGGATGATTAAAATAAGAATACTCCTTCCAATAAAATACCCCTTCCCCTTCCTGCCAATGAAAGACATTAAGAAAGGTAGCCATGCACCTAACCATAGATGTACAGTGCTGTTTCAGACGCCTTGGAGGATCCCACTTGCCTTGTGGCTGACACTCCAGAAGAGTACTAATTTCCTGCTGGTTCTGTTCATCGCTCACAGATCCGTATTTAATGTCTCAGATACCTGACAGCATCTCAGCCATCTCTATTATCCCTCCAGCAGTTTTGATAGTGTCCTACCTCAGAGTTTAAGATACCACCTCTGATACCTCCACATCATAAGGAATCTAATGTGGAGAAGATTAGTCCACATTCCACATAGTATCTCAATCTGTGAACCTGTGGTACTGGCATGGACTTCTATGGTCCATGCTCATGCTACCATAGACTTATACTCAGTGGAGAAGCATTTCTAGACAGTTTCGTCACCTCTTTAAGCAGGAATCCTAATGTATCCATGAAGAGCACCTGTGAAGTTCTTTCTCACTCACAAAGAGACATTAAAGTGAGTAATTCAAATGTTCATAAGAATGTTGTAAATATCTAAAATGACATACATGCATTCACAGAAATTGAACAGGATCCCCCTGAACTTTCCCTTCTCCAGGCTGAACAGTTCCAGCTCCCTCAGTCTTGTCTCATACGAAGGATGCTCCAGTCCCTGTGTATGCCCACATCTTTCTCATATTGGGAAGCCCAGAACCAGATACAGTACTCCAGGTGTGGCATCACCAGTGCTGAGTAAATGGAAGAATCACCTCCCTTGACTTGCTGGTGGTGCTCACCCTAATGCAGCCCTAACTCCACTAGCCTTCTTTGCTGCAAGGGAACACTACTGTCTCACATTTAACTTAGTGTTCACCACGATTCATAGGACTGATATGAAAAGCTGCTTTCCAGCTGGTCAGTCCCAAACCTGTCCTGGTGCCTGGGCTGCTCATCTCCACGTGCAGGACTTCAAATTTCCCTTTGTTGAACCTCATGGTGTTCCTGTTGGTCCATTTCTCTAACCTATCACAACTCCTCCAGATTATCAATCCAGTCCTCTCAGTTTCATGTTACCTGCAAACTTGCTGAGGGTGCACCTGGTCCCATCATCCAAGTCATTAATGATGATGTTAAAAGTATTAGATGTAGAATTCAGTCCTGTAATACACTACTATTCTTCATTGGCCCCTTATCATTAATGTGTTTGGAAAAGCCTTCCAGAAGGATTTGCTCAATCATCTTCCCACAGATTTAGATGTGGCTGTCTTACCTGAAACTTCCCACATCCCCCTTCCTGCTCTTCTGAAGATGGGAATGGCATCTTTCTTCCAGTCATCAGAAATCTCTCCCTGTTGCCATGATCTTTCAAAAGTGATTGAGAGTGGCCTTCCAATGATATTAACCAGCTCCAATACCAATCATGGGTGTATCCCATCACGTCCCATGGATTTGCGTATGTCCAACTTGTTTGCATGTTCCTTAACCTGATGCAATTTGTTTACATGTTCCTAAGGATAAGGGGCTTCCTTGCTCCAAACTTTCCCACTGGTGCAACAACTCCTTTGAGCATACCAGCAACAGAAAAAATGTAGTACCTCTTATGAACTTGATATTTTCTTCCATGCTTCCAGGAGCACTCCCCCATAAGCCTGAAACAACAAAATGTGTTTACAGTGCTTGCTTTAGAATAGCCTCGCTGAGAATTCAACCCGAGTTTGCCTTTCAGTAGCACATTTTTCCTTAATGGAATTAAATAGTAAGAACTAGATTGTTTTTCTTTTTGTCTTTTCTCCTATAGCATGGTGCCAAGGATGTGTTTTCAGGAGAATGAGGCATGAAGTCATTGAACACAAGCTATGTTCAGTTGTGTCACAAACAAGTGAGATTACACTTGCAGCTATACTGCTTAGGTAGGGAATGAAAGAGTTTTGGTCCTAGACTGAAACAGAGTGAAGCAAAATAGGAGCTTCTGGTCCTTACAAGAAGATGTCTCTAATTTGCAAAGCATCTCTCCCTGCAAAGCGAACACGCTGGGATGATAGAACATTTCAGCATCTGGGTTGGAACTATTTTATTAACTTCAGTAATCTACAGTATAAGTCTCTAACTTCCCATAACAACCACATAAACTGGTCAGTGTGGACAGTGGAGTGTAGAGAGGCATTCAGATGTACCAGTTTGAACATGTGAAGTGAGAACTGCTCTCCAGAATTCACATACTATTACGCATGCATTCATGGAATAATAGATGTATTCTTGTTGCCTGCAGAAAGATACAGAATAGCTAAACCTGTATTTTTTCTACAAAGCAGAATAAGGAAAATTCACCTTGCATATAACAAATGTGCTTCTTCTTCTTTTTCTTCAGCTTACCCTTCTCAAATTCACTCCCAAAGTATCTGGTACTCACAAAAGCACCAAAGGCAGTATATCCAGCCTCATGGGGAGTGAATTCAAACCAGATCCCTGAGAAAAATGAAACAATTTTTTCATTCAGGATTTGGAAACACATTTGACCTCACTGTTCCAAAGTAGCATCTTGGTTGTTTTCCTTTTCCTTTCTAAAATCCTCTGATATTAGCTGACAAAAATGAATTGGCATATAGAGAATAAACTAAGTTCTAAGCATGCTACCACCTGTTCTATGATATGTTCTTGTTATTCCATACTATTCTACGGATGGCTCACCTTATCCTGCCGTGAAAGCCACTTTTACAGAATGTGATTCAGACCCTTCATGGAAGTGGCTGAATCACATGGAAGCCCATGGAAACATATTTTCCTTCACTATCAATAAACAAAGACATAGGCTCACAGTCTGCAATTACCACAGTATCAGCACAGTTAATGCCTGCTATTAAGTGAAAGGAATCTAATACATGGTATTTATGATACAGTTAGACTAGAAGCCCATATTTTACCTGGAAACTTTCCACCTTTTTCACTCAGTTTTTCTTTGTCCACTGCTGCATAAATTGGGTACGGATTTATTCCAGTTTCTGAGGCCTCCTTGTGATCAGCCAGCTCATTCTCACCAAACTGAAAAATAAGCATGGACTTCTGAAGGAACATAAAATGCCCTTCCCCTCTGCTATAGCACTAAGGACACCCCCATTTAGAAGACTTGGATTAACCAAGGAGCTGGATTAACTGCTTCTACTTTTTCATATCTAGACATAAGATGTCATGATCTAAAATATTGCTTCAATTTATACAACTACTCAAAAAAACACCCACCAAGGTCAAATTTAGTTGCAATTACTGTGAGATCTTCAAAACAATCCCAAGGCATTTGCAGTTAGCTTCTTACCTGCTGCAGTATTTGGTATACAAAACAGGCAGCCCAGAAGTCGGTCAGTGAGTAAAGTTCATCTTTTGTTGACTCCTCTAAGGACTCTTCTGCTTTTGCAATATGCCAGGAGGAATTACTGAGGCTTTCATACAGTTCCTCTTCTAGGGACATCAGTCTTTCTGACCATTCCTGATTCTCATACAGGAGGGACATACACCTTTAAAACAGAAAGAATCCTGCTTCTAGCATAGGGGAAAGCAAACACGGCTTTGCTTTTTTGGTCTGAATACGCATGCAGGTACAGTATCTGTGGTAGAATCACCACTGAGGTGCTAATTTCATCCTCTCTGGGGATCCAACATCAGTCTTGCAGGACTGTAGTTAATGTCGCAAATATTCCCTGTGCCTCCCACAATTGCACAGGCACATATCTCACCTACCACTCCACTGTGAGCCCAACAGGGAGTTACGAACAGTGACAACAGTGCTGAATTGCGATTGAATCTATAGAGCAGGAAAGACATCCACGATTGCACCAGACCTACCAAGTGGATCCTGACACCCCACACAGATATGTGACAGCATCCAAGAGATTTTGCTTCTTCAGCCCCACCAAGGTTCCTAGCATGGCTATCATGGCACGCAGGCCCCCGCCTGATCCCAGAACAACAATATTAGGCACCTTATTCTGGAAAGTGGACAGAAAACACATTTCTTTTAGACCAAAGGCTTAAACAGACAGGGATAAAGGCTATTGCAATTCTCACCTGACATGCTTCCTTGTTCTAAGACACAGTCCATAATCTGCCTCTTTTCCCCTACTTCTCTTTTTCTTTTACCTCACAGTCACAGAATGGGTTCTCCTTTGTATTCTGCTGAGATTTGTGCTGTGCTCCTGGGCTGTAGCTTCAAAATATACATGCATTTTGAGCAGTGCACGTTGCGTTCCTGTAGATGTCACCTCTGTTACCTTTTTGTCACCAAAAACTGGTTTTTTCTCCCAAAAGAGGAAGGTAAAACTATTAGAGCCAGCCACAGGAAATTCTCAAGCACATGTAGTACTGACTATGGCTGGAGCAGAGTCAACTTTCCACACAGCAGCTCATACGGTGCTGTGCTTTCAGTTTCTGGCTACACAGCCATTGATAACACATCAGTGTTTCAACTTGCTAAACAGTTTCCCACCTTCTTGTCTTCCATGTGCTTAGAGACTGCCTTCAGGATTAGCTGTTCCATCACCTTTCCAGGGATGGAGGCTGACTGGCCTGTACTTCCCTGGGTCCTTCTTTTTGCCCTGTTTGAAGACTGGGGTGAAATTTGCTTTATTCCAGTCCTCAGGCACCATTCCTGACTGCCATGACATGTATACAGAGATGTGCAAGGGCAAACAAATAATTAATTAGCTCATAGAGACGGGAATTGCAGCTGGGAATTCCACTGAAAATTCAGTCTCTTGTTCCCTTTTGTCTCCTTAGAAATTTCCAGCCTGAATCTTTTTCCCAGCAGCAGAAAGCAAGCCTGCACTGGAAAACTTGTGACAACAGATGATGCTTCCTTGAGTCTAGAGCTCACTTCAAATGGCACTCTGTGTGCCACTCACATCACTGGACTGTTACCTCCTTTCCTCACTAGGACTGTCAGCGCTTACCTGCTCACAACGAATCCCAAGTCCTTCCAGACACATCAGTACTTTTTCTCTTCTCTTATGGGTGGCTTTTATCTCACCTTCTGAGAGCTCATGAGACTGACGGACCTGAGGGACTTCATCCTGGTGTACAAAGTGAAACACATTCAGGGTAAGAATATTTCTTACTGCAAGCACATCACTATTATGGGATCCATCCAGATGACCCAGATTTCTGCAAACTAGCCAGTGTTCACTCTGACTCAATACCTAACAGCAGCATAAAGAAGATCAGGGAACTCATTTCTGTCTTACACTTTCAAACCAGGATGAAAGAGGCAGTATTTAGGAACCAAACATACAAAGTGAAGAGGAAGGAAGAGGAACAAAAATTTCAGTTCTTCATGATTAAAAAGCCCCCAAATTCCTGACTGAACAACCCAGTCCCTTTTCCAAAGGAAACACTGTTGTGCCTGTCAGTGTTTTCCACAATGGTAACGCAAGTCTCTTGTTGGAGCAATTTATCAAACTCAGTGAAATTTACTTGTTGATGCACTCAAGCCAATGGCATATTTTTCAGTTTGAAGCAAATGTCTAACTTGATCTAATGTTCAAGGTAGCCTAAAGAAATGCAACTTTTCCAGATTAATCTTCATCACTGAGTCTTCATCTTCAGCCTGAGATCTGCAGTCCTCTGAACATCCTTAAACATCATTGGAGAGCAAGAAGCACTTCTAGGGTACTACTCCTAAATCATACTTCAAAGATGCCTGTTTAACCCCAGTAAGAAATGCATTCAGGACTAGCTCATCTGTAGAAATCTATAACGCAGATGTTTGAAGTCAAGTGAGATGAATCCTACCATTGTTCTGATTCTTGTCCCAGAGGATCCTCTTTAGCTATCATCTAGAGAGAAGGTCTCAAAGAAATGGAGTTACTCCTTACAAATACTTTGCAGAGTAATATTAGCATGAAGTACTTAGAACATCCATCTTATAAAACAATCATGACACAAGTGTCTTAGAATGCGGAAAATGAAGTAGCCAGGAGAGCGATTAGGATATAGAGGGGAAACCCAGAGTAGAAAGAGCATACCTTGGCAGCCATTGAGATGTCTGTCTTTGCCTCCTGGAAACCTAGTGAAAATGGAATGCACAGCAATGTCTTAGCTCAGAGTAACTTTCAAACTCCAAAGGAGCTGAAGTTATTTTCCTACTACCCTTTTCCAAGGTAAAATAACAAAAATCCCCAAACCCAAGTGCTTACAAGTACTGAGTAATTATATTGCACCATCCTAGTCATCACCTAGGATTAATGATTAATGCTCCACATTGTCCATATTGTCAATAGTGCTGTAACTTCCATGGAATACTGGCATATGAACAAGTAAGTGTTGGACGTCAAAAGAATTTATGAATATTATGTATATCCAAAGACTATCATTAGCCTGAACAGCTACACAATCTCTGTCTATTACTGCTGACCTGACTCAGTCTGATTTGATAACACATATTAAAAAGCTCTTTCAAGTTTCCAACATTCTGCTTCCCAAGGGGAAAATGGGAGCTTCCTGATGCAGGTTGAACATCCCAGCCGGTAACTCAGAACCACACACCCGCTTGCTCACTCTCCCCCTTTTTCCCCCCTGCTCCTGGGGAGCTGAACCCAGAACACCATTGTTCCTAGTCCTGTCACTGGGCATCACTGAAAAGAGTCTGGCACCATCCTCCTGGCCTTTGAGATATTTATATGCATTAATAAAATCCCCCCTCAGTCTGCTCTTCTCCAGACTAAACAGGCTCAGCTCCTGCAATCTCTCCACATCTCTACATATACAATACATATACCGCTTGAGGTGTTACCGGTATGGCACTCACCAAACAACTCCCAAGGTGGAGCCAGCCAGTGTCAGAAAGACGATCTGCGTCAGAGTCCAGTGTCAGCCAGGTCCTGTCTTTATGGAAGATCTCACCCACAGGGGATCACTTTGGTTAAATAACTACATTTATACTTTTGGTGTAGATACATAAATGGGTGGAAGGGGCGTAGATAACCGGAATTTCCTGGAACTTTAGGTGTCGCCTTCTGCTTTCTCAGAAGGCTGGTTTGTTATTGTGGTTTCTTCATTCTGTATTTATTGAAGGCTCTGAGCTAAGCGTATCAAGGATATCCTGTCCCCCCAGCCAAGCAGTTAACCTTTTTGTGTGGTATTTTTCCATTATTATTGGCTTGCTTTTATGGCTGCTCCATCAGTGGACTTTTTTCAGTCCTAAGGAAAGAAGGGTCAACAGGACCTTATTGCTTTCAACAAGTGCCTAACAGAGGAGTATGCAGAAAGTAGAGAAAGTAGAGAAAGGGAGGTTAAATCCTTCAGTTTGTTCATGTTCTCACAGGAAGGGTTTGTCAGGGAATGACCACATTCAGCAAGGTGGCATGTAGCTGTATGGTCCTAAAGAACGGGCTTTATCTGTGTTGCACACGGACTTGTGTGGAGATGCTTTGCTCCTGGAAAAACAGATTATGCCAAACATAATGACCTGAACCACTCCTCAAGAAGCCTGAAAGGGAGTTCTTAGAGCTTCATGTACTGGCACAGATATCTGTAGAAAATGGGTAACACGAGGCATTTTCTATGGAGGTGAATCACACACTGAGATATCTACTTTGAGTAGTGCCTATAAGATACATTTCATAGAATCATATAACGGTTTGGGTTGGGAGGGACCTTAAAGATCATCTAGCTCCAACCCTCTGCCATCTGTATGCCTGTTCAGCCAGCCAAGAAATTGTGACCTTTACTATCTGTCACTCTGTTGCCTATACATAGGATCTGAATAGGTATAGCAAGTTTCATTTTCTTACAAAGGCAGCTATTGCCAGGTTAGACACATTATTTCCAACCCTAACTATTCTATGGTTCTATGATTATGACATGTGGGACAACTGAAGAGGTTTGGTAGATAAGACAGAGGACCTGGATGAGATGCTCACCATTCTGGAGTGGCAAATAAGTAGGAAAAAACAATGGAAGTTAGAAGTGGTTTGTCTCTTTAATGTTCTACTCTCAAGGCAGTTCTTTGACCTTCTAAAACTTTCGTATTATCTGAAAAGAAACATTACTCTTAAGAGCCTCCCACGACGACAATTTTAAATGCCTCTAGGAGAAGTGCTAAGGGAGTTATTCTACAAATGACGAAGGGAGATGCCAGGTTATGGGGTTTTTTCCCCCAAGAGAAAAATTACATGAATCATGAGTCAATCTAGTGCTTTCCAGGCAAAGTGAGGCTTATTTACTGAGAAGGTAGAAGGATTGTATAAAACATGAAGAAGGAAACTCTCATAAGATTTCATAACAGTCTTGGAATATAACACAGTGAAAGCCTGGTGATGTTCTGCGCTACCTACACCCATCCACCAAGAAATGGAAAATGAATGAACATGGTAAGCTCTTTCAAGACCAAAAATAAAAGAGGAAAAGCTGTGTTAGATTTTTCTTGGGAAATAGATAGGAGTGGGAAAGGTCATTTTACATTTCTGCATTTTCAAGACTTTTCTGCATCGCTTTGCTTTTTCTTAGTTTCCTTCCTTATGAAAACATCCTGGTTTAAAACATAAAAACCTCTTTCACTTTCAACTGCCTCATGCAAAGAAAAAAACAGGTCATTTTAGTTCTTCCCCATTTCTCATACAACTTAAAAGGAAGAAAAAAGGGGTAAAAAGATACCAGGAACCATTTTCAATGAACTGAAATTAACTTTTTTTCAATTTCAATGAACTGAAATTAACTTTCTTTTTTAAAAAATAAGTATATAAAAAAAGGAATCATTATTTGGATGCTAATAAAATGCTGGCAAAAAAAAAAAGGGGGTTTTAAACAAAAATAATTATAGGTTATGTAATAACATTGATATTTTAATTTTTTTTCTTTTCTTAACCACAGTCAATCTCTCTGAGGATCTCTGAAGAGGCATTTTGGTTCAGACAAAAGCAAACAATAAGCAGGACTTACTTATGCCCACTGAACATCTTTAAAAACAGCTTTATATACCAGAAAACACAGTAAAAGCGGAACATCAAATACCTTTATTTTTCCAAGCTGGTAACAGGGGAAATAACTTTATTATCTCTGTTACTATCTACTTGGCCATCAAACATGGTTGCTTTATGCTTGGGAAATCATGATAAGCTACAGTAAATCAATACTTGACTCTTACAGAAAAATGGTATCTCAAGAGATGAAACTGAAAAGCACAAGAAAATTGAACATTTCCACTACACAAGATGAAATCTATGGTTGAAATTCAAAGCAAATACCTGTGAGTGCAGAAATTCTGTTCTCTGAATAATCACTGCAAATGAGCTTTTCCAAATCTCCAAAGGAAGTCAGGTCCCTGGCATTCACTGAGAGTGTGCAGTACCAGGCACAGATCTTTCTTATCTCACAGGAAGCCTGCAAAGCAACTTTCTTTAATTTATTTTTTCAACACCTGAATAATAGCTCAAAAGCAGATTAAGTTTTTACGTTAAAGACTTTACTATAACTGTTACAGTCATGAGAAGAGCAGAGCAAGTGAATAAAACAGCCATCGTGGAATTCATCATTCTAGGTTTCCAAAGTATCCCAGAAGTACAATTTATCCTCTTCTTGATGTTTCTAGTGATCTACATTACAACTGTGTTAGGGAACCTCCTGATCATGGTGCTGGTTGTGACTGATCATCACCTTCATAATCCCATGTTCTTTTTCCTGGGGAATCTGTCATTCTTGGAGACCTGTTACACTTCCACCATCCTGCCCAGAATGCTGGCGAATTTCCTGACAAACAAATACGTTATTTCACTTCAGGGTTGCTTTTTGCAGTACTTTTTCTTCACTGGGCTAGCAGGTGCAGAATGCTGTCTCCTGACTGTCATGTCTTATGACCGGTACATCGCGATATGCAAACCATTACATTATACAAGGATAATGAATAACCGGTGGTGCCTCCAGTTAGCAGGTGGCTCCTGGGTTAGTGGGTTGTTGGCTAGTGCCATAGTCACCTCTCTGATGCCACAGCTAACGTTCTGTGGCCCAGATGAAATTGATCATTTCTTCTGTGACTTCACACCAGTGGTAAAGCTCTCCTGCAGTGATACCCATTGGATTGAGCTTGTAACATTCATCTTGGCCTCCCTTTTGACACTACCCCCGTTTCTCTTGACACTCCTATCTTATGTGTATATCAGCAACACTGTCCTCAGGATCCCATCCTCCACAGGAAGGCATAAGGCTTTTTCTACTTGCTCTTCCCACCTCACTGTGGTGACACTTTTCTATGGGACCTTGATTGTTGTGTACTTGGTACCAAAGTCAAACACACTGAGAGACCTCCACAAAGTGTTCTCTGTCTGCTACACAGTTCTTACTCCACTGGTCAATCTCCTCATCTACAGCTTAAGAAATAACAACATAAAGAAGGCTCTGAGAACAGCAGTGAACAAATACAGCATTTTTCATAAGGCATGAACAAGCTCTTGTCAATTATTATGTGAAACTGAAATATCAGGCTTATGAAAACTTCTCATCTGAACCTAAAGTCGTCTTTTTTTCTTGAAAAGGAGACAAAAGGAGTCATGTAAGGAAGCGCCCTGGCTGCTGGACTCTTGTGGCAATTCCTTTTATTGGACTGATTAATGCATGCCAACATCATAAAGCCGTCATCATAAAATCACAGAACGGTTTGGGTTGGAAGGGACCTTAAAGCCCTGTCTCAACTCCATGCCCCAGTGTAAACTGAAAACCGCTTAACTGACGAATTTGTGCAAAACTGGTTGAAGAATAGGAAAATCCCTCAATGTTGTGAACAGATTCTGCCTTTAACTGTAAGCAACAAAGGGATTGGTATAATTCAAGGAACCAAGTCATTTTAATCTGATGAGAAAAGTCATGCTGAGATGCTTGTGCAAGCCAAGACTTAGCACTGGATACTGTCCAAAAGCCTAAAGAAAATGTGTACAAGCAATCAAAGTTGCTGTCTCAGATGATGTTACCACAGACTTGAGCACATTTCCATGTCATTCCTTCCTTGAACTCTCACAAAGATGCATTTCTAAATAATTTTCTTTTCCTCATAATTTCACAGGGGATCTTCCAAAGGAACATTCCATTCTTGATGGAAGCTTTCTCCAAAAAGCCTAAGTGGGATAAAAAAGCAGAAATAACTCATGAAGAAGGGTTAGCAAGAAAAAAAATCAAATTAAAAATAAAATCCTGACAAATGAACCTCAAACCATTCCCCCAGGATTCATGGTCTGCTGGTACAGCCCTTCCTGGCTCACCCACACCAACCTACTGCCCTCCTTGTTGTTGACATTGGTGCAAGCAAGCCCCTGAGGCCCCAACCCTGCTCCAGCTGCTGGCACAGAGACCCACTTGCACACAAAAATACATCCATAGAAACATACCTGTGATGTACACGTCCAGAAACCAGCTTAGATACCCACGCAGTAGCTGCATAGGTACCATGCTTAGATACCCTATGCAGTAGCTGCCCCTTGGATCCTCCCATCTCCACTTGCCACACACACACAGCCACACACATAGAAATGGCTCTCTCAGGTGATGTCCAGACCTCATGGGCTCTGCAGGGTTTGGCCTGGTTCTGCTACTGAACCCTGGAATATGACTGATACCCAGCCAAATGTTACAGCCACCTCAATACCTGCTTTACAAGTCTCTCACCCTACTCATGCAGGCTGCTCTCCTCTCCAGTTCCTGCCCACACGGGGCCCAGTGACTGTGCTTGCTGGCACTTAGACAAAACTTTAATCTTTAATCAACTTTTAACCAATCTTCCACCTCTGAGCTGTCAGGTTCCTCTAGGGTTTCAACAGCTAAAGCGCACCGTGCTGCAGGCCACAGAGGGTACAGACACTGGCAAAGCAAACCGCTTTGTGGGAAAGACCCATGCCCAACTGAGGTTAGGCTTTATCTTAAAGATAAGACAGGTATTTCTAACCTCATTCCATGGCTGGTTTTCTCAGGGTTTGCAGTTTTTCACCAGGAAATGAAGTCCCACACACATTTCTCTTCAGGTCACCCTGCTCCTTCCATTTCCCCACCTCTGACCCTTGCTTTATCCATCCCATAATATCTTTTCTACAGTCCCAAAATGCGTTTGCTGGCATCCTGCTAGAAGTCTCTTCAGACTGCTGGTGCTAAAGTTCCTCGGCCCACAAGGGGCCAAAATCAAAGGCAAAGCCATGTGAGAGAAACTGCAGGCCAGAGGCTATTGCAAGACAGTGTCTCCTGCTTCCTGGACAATGCCCAAAGCCAAAGACAGCGACACAGTGCAAGGACCCTTATCATCCAGTGCTGTGGCTTGGTGTTGTCTGAAACGTCTCCTCGGTTTGGGTCTGTGCTCATTTGATATCACAATCTCATACATCACAGCAAGCAAAGCGGTTTGCAGCTTTCTGCTTTATCTCTTGGTAAGACAGTGTGTGGTTAAAAGGGTCCCAGGAAGCAGATTAACCTGAATTAGATGTCATGCTGGCAGGCTTCAAGGAACGAAAAGGTGAAAGTGAAAGCCAGCAAACAGGAGAAGCAGACATTTTCTAAGAAGGCTGGAAAATTCATGGAGCAGGTCTTCTGGAAATGCACATTAGGGCATACGAAGGAGAGGAAGGGGACTAGAACAGTTAACATGCATTTACCAAGGGTAAACCAGGCCTGACCAATGTGACTGCCTTCTCTAAGTATGGCACTATGGATGGGGGGAGCAGTGGCTGTCATTTACCTTGACTTTAGCGACACTTTTGACATTGTCTCTTCTGTCTATGTTAGGACACTGTGCTCTGAGTGGACAGCTGGATAAGTAAAGGACACGGGATGAACAGGTCCCCATGTGATGACCAGCCCCAGCTGTGTCTCAGCCATGCCTGTGCCTGTAACCTGCTGAGAACATCAGCTGGAGGGTCCTTTCATCACGTCTCTTAACACTTCTATCACGTGTCCATCTCTCCATTGAGACAGCTCTTTCCAGGGTTCATGTCCTGAGGAAAGTAGAGTTCAGGGAGACCACAGTAAGAGACAAGATTTTTTTTTTAATTAAGATTTTTAATTTCTTTCATTAAAAGAAGGCCCTGAAATTCTTTTCCAATGGTGATCACCAGGCCTCCTGTTTCTGTGCATAGTGAGTACAACAGGTAAAGACAGTGCTAATTAAAGGCAAAAGCTTTGCACATAAAACCTTTGACACTGCTGTGGGTGGCAGTGATGAAGAGAACAGACTAGAATAAGAACTGTCTTATTGCCAGCCCATGAATCAAACTTGGACTCTGGCCACTCGTTGCTTGACCACAGACACTTCTCCTCCCTCCATCTGATTCCCACCAGGATATAAGCCAGAGTCATTGCCTTTCAAAACATCTTCATTTCCATTCTTCTGGTCAGGCATAATTAAAACGAATGACAATCAAAAGGGATGCTGTTTGTGTTGACTGAAACACACCTGAGAGCTCCCTAATTAGCTACACAATGCTTAAAACTCTACAGGGAGTGGCAGAATGCAGAACTCATTATGGCTGTCAGCAGTTTAATGAGCCCCTTGAGGAACTTGGTGCTACCTCCCTGTTATTTGTAGCTACAGCAAAACCTGGCAAGGCGCCTTCAAGAAACGACAGGGAGAAGCAGAAAGAAAAGTTACTTGGAGTTTTAATAGAGCCCAGTGTGAGATGTGACACCAGAAACGTAGTTGGACAATGTTTTCCCACTAGGGCTCATCAGAGCAGAAACTCACAGACTTTGCTTACAGCATCCATAGACTTATCCTGTATCAAACTTCCCCTACAGAGGTCAAACAGCAATTCCCAGCTATCAGGAAGTTGGTCCTTTCAGTCAGCAGTCCAAATACATGGCATGCGGAATGGAAACACCATGGACCCACCTCTCCAAACCTGGAGAGGCACAGGTCCTGCTCAGTGACAATGATCAGCGAAGACACTGTGCCTGCAACACCCACTGCTGACACATTCATGAACCACAAGCCAGGTTCCATCCTAGATCACACTGGGTCATCTCTGCAGCCAAACACATTTAGGCACCTCAGCTCCCATCCTCCATTAGACATTGAACCCCTCCTTCTCTGCTCTGTGAGATCAAAACCATGAGGTTAATGGCTCCTCTTGATGTCCCCGTACCCCAGTACTTGCGCCTACGATCCCCACTTCCAGGGGCCATCAACGAGTCAGCAGGAGGGGCACGAAACGAGTCCCTTCCTAGAGAGCTGTGTATTGTAACACGCTAAGCAAAGCTCTGCCATTGCTCTTGGACGAGCACAACCCTGCTCTGGGTTAACCAGACAAGAGCTAGGGACTCGCCAGGCTTTTTCTAGACTACTTTTAGCTTGAACTTATTCCAGCTTGAGCAGCTCTCAGTGACTGATGTTTAACCCCTGCGCATGGCTACACAACAGCCGCTCTGCACCCGGCATCCGGCCGCCCTCTCACCCCTTGCCTCGCCACGCCGCTTGCACATGCGCACCGCGCCGCCAGCG
>JANHGB010050783.1:23189-38133 GCA_026283785.1 Coracopsis vasa | reverse complement strand
ACTGCAAGAGTGGATCTGTATTCCTGCCCCCTGCACCAATTCCCATTGCTGCTTGAGGTTGTGGTCTTTATATTTCACCCTGTTCTTCCCTTTTGCTCTTGTAGTTCTAGGTGTTGCGTTGACATTATGGACATGCTTTTCCTCCATATATACAGAGTCTATGTTTGACTAAATATATATATAAAAATATATATCAAACAACACTGGGCATTGTAAATTTCACTTGATTTGGGTTTTTTTTAGTTTTCTTTAGAGACACTTTTACACAAATCTTCAGTAATGTCTGAATTTTGCCTAAACCAAGTATTGGAAAATAAGGCAAACAGTGAGATCCACCTTTCTCATTCTGAATCAAGACATTTTCTTGAGCTTGCAACTTCAATTGCATGAAGCAATTGAGTCAGAGGAGTTATTCTTTGGACTGAGAGATGTGGCAACCAGAAAGGCTAATAAAGAAGTTTGAAAGGAAAGGGATGCTGCTTTTAGGTTGGCTAAATCCAGCACGATTCAGTTATAACAGGCATTAAAAAGCATGCTTTCCAATAAATCAATCAGAACTTTGAGTATCAGCAGTATTAACAGCACTCAAAATGTTGCCAAAAACACTGCCCTTTACAAGTCATTAACCCAAAGTGCAGAAAATAGGAGATATGATAATGAAATAGGTAACATGATAATAGGCAGGAGTGTGCAATAGCTGGTTCTTTTCTCTGCTTCTGAGATATGTTTCCTGTCCTGCTGTGGCTGTGCAATGACAGACGCATTTCTAGGTCAGCGATGAATGTGAGCTGAAGTCACACACAAGTCCAGTGCTCACCCACACATCACTAATGAAGAGCACTCACTGGTGAGTGCGAGCAGGGAGGCCATAGAAGTGCACGCAGAGAAGAGCCCTCTCATCTGAATACACAACACAAGAGACTGAGAAAGCCTCAGTACAGTAGCAGCAACCTCATGGGATCACATAGATGCTAAGAAGGCTTTCTGCCTAAGCTGTTATTTTGCCAACAGAAGCCATCATCTTTCCTGATTCCAAATGTACTGCAAGCCCTGCAGTAAGCACAATGGCTTTCAACAGGAAAAATGAACAATTAATGCAATATGCATACCTTTTCCTTTGTTTCAGCCTCTCTTTGCCATCCCATTGGCTCAAGCACCTCAGCTAGGTCCTCTCTCCTCTGCAGATCTCCTTAGTGGTCATTTACACTTTGCTCCATGTTGTATTTATCAGCAGCCCCAGGAAGGCTCCCACCTCCTCACTGCCAGCTGTGGGAAATGCAATCAACCTCACCCAGCTCAGCCCAGAGCTGATTATCTACATGATTTTCAGACAAACTTGCTCCTCAGAGTTCTTACTGACTTTTTGGTAAGTTTTGAACAGATGGGGTAGGTCAATAGAAATGTTTCTTTAGAGGAATAGAGCTAATACATTAAGCTAATGCACTTTATTTTTCTTTTCTGAACAATGCAACTTTAGAGTTTAACATTTTAAGTAAGCCAGCCTTTACCTTGGCTCACACAAGTAAATATGCTACTTACACAAAAGCAACAGCCTGGGCAAATCCTCTATGTGATGAGCAAAGTAAGCAGTAACAAATAAGAGCAGGAGAGTCCTTTAGGCAAGAAGAGAGGCTAATGAGCAGAGACAGCTCACATACCGTGCTAACTTCTGCACTCACACCGGTGTAGCTATATTAGCTTTGGTAAAGTTGTTCCTCATTTACATTAGCAAAGGGAAAATCAGCCATCTTTTTAAATGGTTGAGATGCACCATTACTGTAAACCGTACACATTTGCCAGTGCAGTTTTCACCACGCTGAGTTTCAGAAGGTGTTGGTTCAGCTTTCGTACATGGGAGAGCAGCCAATTCCCAGTCCTGCTTGCTTCAGAAACACTGCCTCCAGCCAGCTACATCCCGCAGAAACAGTCCTATGACACAGCCCACTTTCTGCTGGGGGGACACTGGTCAGATAGGTCCTACCCGTTCTTCAGGTTTTGTGATAAGATCCATGACTTCCTCACATCAGCTTAGCTGGGGATCCTGCTATGCTCCAGCCTGGAGCTGCCTTGTCACTGAGCTGTGAGATACAGCTTTAGGCACAGCGAGAGCTTGACACAATGTCCTGGAGAGCAAAGCCTTGTACTGACTCCGTGCCAAGTCACATTGTTTCATTTTCACTGCTGTCTGCCTGGCCAAGGCAGGTGCTAGCTCAGTCTACCTGATCCCCCTGTGCCACCCTATGCTAGACATCATACACCTGTTTGCCAAAACTTCTTGTCCTGGTTTCCTAGCCATTTCCTGACCTTCCATTTCTAGACCAGAGCTCATGTTTTAATAAATTCCTCCTCCCTCCTGGTCTCCCCTTATTTTCTAACCTGTTGACCAATAGCTAAAGAAGGTAAAGGTCTAAATATACAGTTACATTCTTATAGATGGTCACGAAAAGGCAGTCAGCCCCACAGTTAGGCACTTTTTGAGATAAGGTTGTAATGTGAACTCAGCACTCATGGGACAGTCTGAGTCTACATTTAAGAGAGGAAGAGATCCCAAACCCCAGGGGTGTTTGGCTGAGGAGACATCAACAGGCATTACTAAGGTGCAGAGGTCCAGGACAGCAGGTTTTGTTGGTTTCCTGCTAGCAAAACTGCTCGTTTCCTCCTGCTGCTAGCATATTCTCATGGCATCACTGTACCACTTGGTATCAAGCTACCAGTAGAGCAGGCTTGTTATCAGAGGTTCTTTTGAAGCCAGGCCACTTCTTTACAATACCCATAGCTGGCCCACGCTCGAGATTTCCCAGCTAGGTCTTTAGATCTGATCCAGCTCTTTTGTAAACCCCCTTTGACACCACACTGGTCTCAGTGCTGCTCTAGTTAGTCCTGCACAGGCAGCACGTCCTGCACAGGCAGCACATCCTGCACGTGGTGCCCAGCAGCACCAGCACAAGGAACATGCCAGGAATCCAGCCCAAAGTTTGAAGGGACAGAGCACCAGCTCTGGCAATGAGCCCATTTGGGCACCCAGAGCAACACTGCTCTCAAAGCAGGTTATGAGCTCAGTGGTTGAGAACAGTATCCACACTAGCATGAGTGTATATTTATTTTACTTATCACCACTGAGAGAGCTCATGCTGTACTCCTCACTCATCATGGTTCAGATTATAGTCCCTTGGTTTTCCTTAACAAAGCAGGGTCATGTCTTCTCTTGCACCAAGTATTTTGTCTCCTGAAATTATAGTGCTGCTCTTAAACAACTGCATGTTCTGTGCAGACTAGCTAAGTGTTGTATGCTTTCTACCTTCCCACACCCCACCTTTTCTTCTGTTTATTTTGCCCACCTTCCTGGACCACCTCACAGCCTCCCCCACACCTTCTTCATTCCTCAAGAGCTTGGTGGTATTGCCTTAGAGAGCAAGTGTTTACTTTCTGCTTCCCCCCGACCCCCCAAATGTTTAGGGTGATCACAGTATAGAAAATACTGCACATGTAACTGTCATTCTGTTTTACTGTAGGAATCAACATCCCTGGCAAGTACCAATCCCTGTATCAAACCCCAAATGTTCCCAAGAAACTCATCTGGAGACCCTTCCACTGCTACCTAATTCCTGTTATTTCAAGTAACAAAGCATAACCCTAGATCCTGGATTTTATGAGTAACTAGAGTGAGACAGCATGCTGCCTCTTGAACTTGCTCTTCAGGAGACAAATGCTTTGCCAGAAAAATTTAAGCACCAAGTGTGAAAAAGTCATCCCAAAATTTATTCTCAAAATGTCCAACAGAAACGCATCAGTAGATACTCAAAACTACAGAGTTCTTAAAAGTCATACATTCACAATGCAGAAACTTGACAATTGGGATGCCTTTCGCATGGCCTATGTAACAATATCCATTTTACAGTGTAAACAGGTACTGGTATGTTCTTACTTACAAGTCCAGCAGGAAAGGCACAACTCGGCATACAGAGATCATAAGCAAGAATCAGGTGCAACAACATTACACAAACTTTTGGTAATCTGCATTTTTGGGCCTTCCACAACGTAGACTGGACTTGAAGATTTCCTGCAGCCAACAAACTAGACTTCTTCCCATCGTTCAGTCCTTCCATACCAAATACTCACTTTCCAGTCTGGTTTAGATCCCATTACACATACAGTTCCAGCAGACATTAGAGGAATAGTGAAAGGTCAGTCCAGTAAATCTTCAGGTGCTTCCACTAATACATCAGGTTTTGGTTTCAGATAGTGCATGGAAGCATCTGCTTGAATCTCAGTTCATTACAGTGGTCATTAATAGAAAAATAGACACTACAACTACATAAGGAAAAAATGAGGTAGATAACTTAGAATCCAGATGACTATCCCAGCAACCTTCATACAATACACGTGGACCATTAATTACCATTTTTGGCAGAATGCAAATTCACAGACCACCAAGAAACTTAATGACCAGAGTAGGAATGCCATCCAAAAACCCACAAAACATTTAACCTAAACATGAATACTTCATATTTAAATACAGGTTTACACAGACTGATCTTCTAAATTACCCAACTGAAAACAAAAACAAAAATCAAAAAGTCTCTTGCTAAGGAAACCAGTTCCCATGCCCAATTGCAACAGTCACCTGAGATTCCTTGCAGAGCTTTTAGACCTGACTTCCCAAGGCAAGCCTTCCCTTTCAAGAGAGGAAAAAAAAAGTATATACATACCCACCCATGCTTGTTTGGGGCTCTCGGTATTGAAATAAAACATCTAGGAAAAACTGCACATCTTTGGAAGTGGGAGTTTTGGCACTACATTTGAAGAACTGTCCTAGTAGTAGTATTAAATAAGCAGCAGTCAACAATACAGAGAATTAATTCTTTAGGAGCAGTGATTAACGAAAAACAGCAACTTTCTCTTCTTAGAGCTTCTGAGGCAAAAAAGGAATAAACAAAAAAACCTGTAGTTTTTATAGCCATTATAGTAAAAATTACATTCAGCAACCACACAGAGCCAAAAATCCAAACAGAAAAACTAGTCCTAAGAGGGTCCAGACATTCTAGGATATTTACCCGCATTAATAGTTTTCATTTCTCATCAGTAAATAGAAGCTTTTCCATCAACAGTAGGTTGTTTCCACTCAATTCAAATCCCCCACGTATTTCACTCTAAACTAAGAGGTAAATATTCTAACCTTTGGAATTTCAAGTTGTAGAAACTTCTGTAAGGCTGTACACATTACTCACACGTAAGAACTACTTTGCAAGACCCGCATCTTTCCAAATAGAAGGAAATCCTATACTTTATTATTTACTATTTGCAAAGCAATATCATGATTGTACTCTGGGCAACTCTTACAAAGACAACCATAAAATCATTTGCACGTCAATAGGAAAATAGGAGGCTGAAGTGGAATCTCTTAAAAATATATGTTTGTGTATATATATTTGTTCTTTCTGTACGTCAGCTTCACTAGAGTTCTTAACTAACAGCAATTTTGTTCTCCTCCATGAAGTGAGGGAATTGGTGTTTTGGCACATTGTCTGCAGCAGCACCACTGGCCTTCTCAGTATCAGAACCAGTCCCAGACTGGGTCCCATCTATTTTGGAGACTGTAGCAGTATTTATTGCTGAACCACCCCCAATGGTGACTGGAAGGGTAGGTAAGCCACCGCTCTGGATCACCGAGATCTCGTTAGTCTTCATTGCTATGCCATTGCTGAGTACCGCTGCATACTGATTCCATACTGTGGGGTCAATGCTCACTGAAGGAGGCATCATATCCTTTGGAAACATTTCAGATACTTTCTTGGGATCATTCCCCAGCAGAGCCATGGGGTTATCAATCGAGAGCCTTCTTCCCCGCCTGGCAGAGTTATTCCACATGTGAGTTCCTACATGGACCTTCCAGAAGTGGGGGAAAAAAAAAAAAAAAAGAGTAATTAATACTGAAGTTCTTTTACTGTATACTCTAGTTCTACTTTGCTTACAGTCAAGTTGCTCAAAGGAAGTCATGTATGCTCCATTTGCATTCAGGTAAGTATTTCAGCTGGCTAGCTCTTGCCTTTATTCTCTTCCTGGCATCTGTAAGATACCGTCATTCTCCTGCCCAGCATCACTATGGTTCTCTAGAGTTTATTGCTGAAGTGCTTGTAGGACAGTATTTTTACACTTAGTGTAAGTGGCATTGGCAAAGATGCCCCTCTCCCCCCACATAAATAACAGCCACATTATTTGCTGTCAGCAGACTATATTGAAAAAAATCACTAGTTAATGCAAAAAAAAGCCTCACCAAGGAATTTGGAAGAGAGGTTACATCTAAGCTAATGTCTTCCACACCACAAACATACTGCTAGTGCTTCCCGCAAGTGACTGTTCACAACCTGCAGTATTTTTCCCTCTCCATCAGTATTTATGCAAGAGGACTGAAAAGCATGAAGAGGCTCCCATTGGAAGTAAACAGCCTCTATGTGAGTGAGGGACCTGCAGGCAAATGGATTAATCTGACAATAAGGACAGACCTGCTGCACTTCAGCAAGTACTTAGACACAATCCACAAGCACTTTGTGCCATCTCAGGATTATTCTCTTGGTTTTATCCCTCCTTGTCCTGCATGGTGCTTCAAGCAGTGTGGTGTAATGTATGTATACTGTAAGCATCATTCTGTAGCATTCAGTCTATGAAACGTTTATGTCTTGATGCATCCAAATACAAATGAAAATAAAGCAATCTGCTTAGTAAGGGTTAAGCCTTCCCTACCACCCAAAATGAAAGTCAAGGGCAGTAGCAAACACTTCTGTGGGTGATCTCAATACACTTGTTAGCAAGTTGTGTGAAGAAACTCAGGAAGGAGACACAAAAGTCAAAGATAACCATTTGAGGAACTAAATCAAAATCAACGCTGTCCCCAAAGGCAGGATAAATATTAGCAGCAGTTTTCCTGTCTCTGGTGTGACTTTGCCTGACAAAGGAGATCACAACATAAGAGATGATTTACCTTCAGGTTTCCTTTTGTTGTGAAGGCTCTCCCACAGATGGTGCAGGCAAACGGCTTTTCACCAGTATGGGTCCGCTCATGAATCTGAAGGGCGCTGGCAGAGGAGAAGTTCTTCCCACACGTAGTGCAGATGTGCTGTTTGGCAGGACGGCAGAATTTCGGTCGTGGCACGAGAAGAGGGGCAACACCAGGGGACAGAGCTGGTGGGCCAATGAAATGACTAGTGCTAATGGGACGCTCACTGGGCATCTCCATTTTTATGAGGGCTGGGGGAGCTCTAACAAAAGCAGCTGGAATACTACTTCGACCTGGAAAGAGAGCACAGATAATGTTTATCCCAACCTCTTCCTGCTTCCAAGCTTGAGTCTGGCTAAGATACCAGAGGCCCTGACTTTGGAGCTGCACGTATCTAAACAGCATGCCTGCAAAGCCCTCCAAAGTCATGTGTTAGAGTTGCTCTTACACTTCCTAGGATGCTTTGACAGAAACCAGTTCATCCCTACCTTTTTGGTGAGCTAAGGAATTCAAAAGGCTCACTTTCAGGCCAAATTTAGATCAACGTTAGCATTAATACTGAATTGCTTCAAAATCCCACAAAATATTTCCAAGTTTTGATATCACAACCGTAGGTTAAGCAGTTTTCCATGAAAACACAAACATAATCTTTAGAGCGCGATAGCTGATCCCACGAAAGATAGCAAGTACACAGCTTCTGTTTATTTTAAGGACCTCTATCTATGCTACCCCTTGCAGGAGATGACAGCACTTAAATCTGAATTTTGTTGAATTCTGCATCTGACTGAGTCAGGAAGACTTCACAGGGCACATGCCCCTATTTTAATACAAGGCAAGGAAGACGGGAAAGCTGAGGAGATTTTGACTCCTGCTGGTCCTTTTACAGATGGACTTCCTCCAATCCTACTACCCCACCCCAAGTTATTGCAAGCACGTCATATTACTCACCATATTCTCCATTTGCAAAATGTAACCCAGGCTCTTCTTTAATGACCTTTCGACCAATATTGCCGTAAGTTAAATCCAAAGCACCGACAATCCCTTCCATTTCTGCTGAAGTGTTCTCAGGACCCTCTGATTTACTTCCCATGCCTGTATCTTCTTGATTGCTGAAGCTAGGTGACTTTGACCTTACACTCTCAGCTTGGCTGTTGGCTGGGGACAGAGCCTGGAGCGATGCAGACTCGGAGGCAGCAGGACTCCTGCCATTCTGGTAATCTGGATCTCCTGCCACAGAAGAAGAATCATTTGTCATGCCATCACTTTCTGCTGAGCCATTGTCACTAGACTTCAAGCTGCTTTGTCGCTGCAAGTTCAAAGCAGAGCTGACGATCTTCATTTGATTCTCCAGTGCTGCAATACCAGAGAAGGTGGCTGTGGTGGCTGGTGATTCTGATTGTGCATCGTATGGAGTAGGAGGTTTTGAAGAACTCCTTGGGCCATCCTGAGAGTCCAGGTCCTCTTCCATCTCTATGCTTTCCACAGTCTCATCTGGGCGATTGATGTCTCCGTTCTTCTCAGCCACAGTAGCATCCACATCAGTATTGTCAGAGGTGTTTTCTGGCATTGGTGTATTGGGTATTTGTCCCCCCATATGCATGCGGATATGCTGCTGCAGCACAACTGCATTTGTAAACTTCTTCTGGCAAATAGGACATGAATGTTGCATCTTCAAAGGAGTATTGGCCCTGTGGACACCATAATGAGTTTTAAGGTTCCCTTTAGTGGAGAAGGCACGGCCACAGATTTTACACTTGAACGGCCTCTCTCCCGTATGAGTACGATAATGCATTTTGAGTGAACTCTGGCAGCTCAGCACTCTGTGACAAATCAGGCACTCGTTGGGGTCAGCAGTGGATTTGTCAATATTTTCAACCAGTTGCTGAAGCTTCGATGTTTCTGAGCCTTGCTCGTTTGACCCACTTACATGGAAGATGCTCACGCTGCAGGTGGCTTGTGGTGAACTCAAGCTCTGCTCTGTTCCCGATTCATGACCAACCACCCCTGACGAGGAAGAGCCACCCTCACTTTCTGGAGAAGGCCTCGACTGCAGGTCACTTGAGAATGTACCAGGCAGAGACTCCTTAATGCCTGCTAGGTTGGAGATGGTCTGAGGTGCACTGGTGGCTGCAGAGGTAGGCAGTGTTGTTAGGAGAGGTTTGCTATCCACTATTAGGTTAGACTCATCCAGTGGCACAGACATCCCATACGGGATTCCGGTGCTGGTGGGAACATTGTCCAGGTGCTCAGGAACCGGGTAAGGATTCATCTTTATGTGGGGGTATTTGTCTTTGTGACGCTGAAAATGCACTTTAAGGTTTCCTTTGGTTGTAAAGCGGTTACCACAAATGTTACACTTGTAGGGTCTTTCACCGGTGTGGGATCGGAGATGAATCTGCAGGGCACTGTCATTGCCAAAGACCTTACCGCAGAATTTACACTTGTGTTTGAAGAACGGCTCTTCTGCATTCGGTTTGCTTTCAGACACGCTAATGTTGGGAGGTTTTCCCTTCCCCTTCTTTGAGGAATCTATAACAGAAGAAACAGCCGACAGCGGATTTTGGAAGATGACCGAGTTGGAGGACTGAGGTAGCAAAGGATTTGGGAACTGAGAGATGGAGCCAGGGAGGCTTCTGCTTGCCTCTGGCTTCAAGGGGAAGGAGGAGGAAAGCCCAGCAGCCAGTGAGCTGGCGGCCGCAACACCAGTGTTAGAATGAGGTAGTTTTCCTTGCTTCAAGGATTCCAGTGATAGGCTCTGGCTTCCAGATTTCTGTCCAATTAAAGCAACAGCAGCCGAGAGCTGCTGAGACATGTGAGCGCCCAGAGCTTTTAGTGGGTCAGTAGCAGCTGCTATAGAAGGATGCAGGGCATGGGGAGCCATCATGGCAATCTGAATGCGAATTTGCTCCGTCAACTGAATTTGCTGGAGTTGCTGCTGCTGCAAACACACGAGCTGCTCCAGGATCATGGGGATAGCATTAAAACTGGCTGCTGAAGAAGAGATGGCATCGGAGGTCCGCTGGTTCACAGCCACTTTAGTGCCACGTATTGTCTGCAAAGTCACATTAGTGTTTGGTACTTTGGGTTTTGGTAGATAGCTTAGGCCAGGAGCCGCAGGTGTGACGGGGGGTTCTATTTTAAGATACATTCCTCCTACTGATTCAGCATCCATTTTTCCTTCTCTCTTCTCCATAGAAGCAGTGCAACCCTTTGCCTGAGCGTCCTTGCGTGCCCTGCTATCCATTCGATCACTTGGAAAGCTTCCTAGAGAACCTTCAGAGAAGCTTTCGGGAGGTACTGTTCCCTCACTGTCATTCATGATTAGAACAGGTGGATTTTTAGTGCAATTTTTCTTATGCTCAAGGAATTCAGAGAGATCAAAGAATTCTGCACAGCATTTCTCACAGATTTTAGTTTCCTCCGTGCGGCACCTTTTGGAACTCATTTCACCATCTCTGTCACCTGGGACGTCTTGTGGACTCCCTTAAAATAAAAGAAAGTCACATTATTAATAGCTACATTTAAACTGAGTATTTCCTATTCTTAAGATCACCATCTTCACCTTAATTGCAAGTTAAAGATACAAGATACCAGAGTCAGTTTTGCTCTTTGTTTTGCTAATTCATTTTGTAACCCCAAAGAATCTCAGCCCCAAACCTGCATCTCAGTTCCATTTTCAATAAAAATGATAATATGAAAGAAATCTTCCAAGACTTAATGGGAAGAGGTTTATCATAAATCCCTTCATACAGGTAAGAAGGGAACAGTGCAGCAAGGCATCTAGCGCCTGCAAAACAGCTTAAAAGGAACATGACTTAAGGCAGGCAGAGAAAGCATCATAACACTGAGCAAAACACCACATAAGTTTCTTTGGTGTTTGTAATTCAGTTTGTAATTCTTTGTTAACCATCTCTCAGAAATTCACGTCAGATTGTTAACACAGGAACATCAGAGCAGTTTTTGATTGTACACTCATCTATTAAACAACTTCTGCTTCGCCATTATGGAAGTGATTACTACCGAAGAAGTCTGACAAAAGCAAAAGTCAGTCCAGTATCAGCTTCTAACCACTTCAAAAGCACACTCACAAAAAAACGATGTGTAAAAGCCACAGCAGTAAAGGAAAGATGATTAACTTACACAACCCCACACTGATATTGATGATTATTAGGCAGCAAAGCGTGAAGTCCTGCTTGCAAAACACACAAAACTGTTTCAGACCCACTCAGGACACCCTGTTTAGCTGCAACTCTCCCACTTCAGGGAGGGGCAGGGAAAGCAGGGCTGGTCTGCAAGTCCACTGCTGCCCTTTCTCCACCAGCACCACACGCATCAGATTGAGCAGAATTTGCACGTGGACACAAAAAAAACAGCATTCAGGGAACTCTCATAACTGGAAGGGAGGTGAAGAGCGATTCTAAACCAAAACAGGATGTTTTTGCTCGGCCTAGGCATCCTCCGAACAACAAACTTGCACCCGGCTCAAGGCATGCCAGCATTCGGGGCATGGCAGGCAGGAGAGTTCAGGAGGGAAAGCTTTGGGCTCATGCAGCTGAGGGAGAAGCAGGAAAGGCTGCAGATGTGCTACAGCCTCCATCAGGTGAAATGTCCTGTAACTTGCATTAACTGCTCCCATTTTGATGGGTGCCAAGGGTGCGGTAACCAAGTATTTCACCTCCCATGCACCCAGCGGGGCACACTGCAGGTATCAAGCACAACTTAGAATTCGTATTACAACATCTCTTCTGTTCAGGTCTCGCACCCCCAGTAATTCACCCTGGGGCTCAGCTCTGGTTCCGTGTTACTAGCCCACACCATTTTACAAGGGGAACAGAAGACTCTGCAAGCACAGAAGCTATCTGCGGCTTTCATTTTAAAGGTGTAACTGAACCACACATCTGATACATGTGTATATCCTGTGCATGGCAGGGTGGAGGGGAAGCATGTCCAAGCAACAACTCATGTTGACTTACTGTTCTGAGGTAATGTAAAAGCTCTGCAAGGCAGGATATTGCAAACCTTGACATTTATTAGGTTAACAACGGTATTATATGTGTGTATATATATTATATATATGTATTATACAATTTGATGACAAATCAATCCCAACTGCTGAATGCTGAGCGACAGAAAGTGCACATGAAAATTTATTAACAAAACCCAAACAACTTGATCAATTGCAAATATCAGAGGCCCGTTATGCAATGGTCTACAGAGCAATAGATCCAAATCTATATGCATGCAATTCTGTTAATCACATAGACTTCAGGGCGACAAGTCTTTTAGCAGGGAGGAAATGTGTTCTCAGCACAGCTATGATGAAAACTGGATCCCTCAAATCTAAGCAGGGCGAATTAAGTACTCCTATTCCTCTCTTCTCTTTCAGCCCGAACAACTTCCACTAGTGAAGGAAACAAGTAAAAGCTTAGTGTTAGCACACATTTCCCACCCCAAATATCATTAAATTGATGCCTCTACAGTTGATCTAACTCTGGAAAAATATGCAGACAAATCTAGTCTGCAGACAAGTACAAATAATACATGATTCAGAACTTGGTCAATAAAAATAGGGTAAATAGAGGCCAAAAATTGATGGTTTTAAACTTAATTTTGCAAGAGTGTGAGCAGATATAATGGGTAAGCAAGCTCTGGTGCTGAAAAAGATACAAGAAGCTTCTATAACTAATCTGTACACTGGCTCGGGAGGTCTTTACTACTTTCCTAACCATATCCATCTATCCAATAGATATTTCACAGAATAGGCTAAAACATCACGACCTCTTTTCCAAATCTTTTAGCATTTGGGGCCTAAACAGTCAATCTCACAGGCCCAACTACACAGTTTCCCCATGTTGCAAAATAAGGGTAGGTTTTACTTAGAAAGCACAAAGCTCTTCCTTGCACAGTCTCTCATGCGTTAGCACATGCATTTCACTCTGCAGCTTCCACCTCGGCAGTAGCCATGTAAAATGTTTCAAGTGGAGTACAAACGTCTGCATGAAAGACTGTTGCCCACCCCTAAGGAGATATTCCAGGATAACTACGTCTAGACAAGTCCTCAACTTTAACGGCTTCAAAGCATCTGATCATTTATCTCCCTTCCCTTGATAGTACTTTATTTTTCCTCTTTGCCACCGATAAGACCATATGAAATTCAAAGCCCTATTTTCCACTCTCCAGCACAGTCCCTGCTCCTGATTGTTACAGTTCTGAAGAGTTTCAAGGGTAACTTTTTGGGTCCTAAGCAGTAGTTGCCACCTCAAGAGAGAGAAGCGCAAGCAAACTGAAAGTACCTGTGTCCAGCAGCAGCAGGCAGATTATCAGCCCTGCCCCTGCCTGCTCTTGCTGCCATTGCCACACATTTTAATTTCCAGCTGCCCTGTCTGACAGTAAAGGCTCAGGACGCCAAATAAATTCAATTCCCAGCTTGTACCGACTTGCATGACAAGTAGGGAAGAGTTATACCTCATTTTCCCTTCTACCTTAGAAAAAATGAGTGTAATAGCTTCCCCTGTCTCAAAAAGGGGCTTGAGATGCAGGACGCTTGGTTATTGTGCAGTAGCCGATATAACAAAGGAGCAATTTACAGCTTCTTTTAAAAAAACCCATCAGCTTCTTTGAGGCTCTTCATCTTGATTTCTACACCCTCTACCCCCAGCCTGGAAGGAGCACCCACCGTCTGCAATCAGAGCATCTCATTTACCCAAACCTGCCCTTCCCCCAGTACTCAGCACCAACATGAACTTAACGGTCTGAAATCCTGGGTTTTCTCTGCAAAGAAAGCTCCCTGTCCACATACAGTACACAAGGATTTACAGTACACAAGGATTTACCGAGAGCCCTGCCACAACAATTGCTTGTGCACTTCGCTTAACCCTCTCCAAAGGCTTCCCAGGGATAGGACTTCTACTGGGGTTTTTTATCTTCCCACCCCCGAATTTCAGGAATGTTATCTCTCAGCATCTAGTTATCCAATAAGTTAGAAGAATGCAGTAAACCCAGCAGGGGGGTTAGATTGAATCACTGGCAAATGGATGGAAAAAATCCACTATTGTGTAGGACAAGGCGGTCATCGACAAGGAAGGCTGATAAAATCCACACAGCTCAAATTAATTTTTTCTAATTTAAAGGGAACCAGTAAAAGAGGAGCGAACTAAGGCCTGTCTGGTTTGATGTGCTTTCAGAAAGGGTGCTGCTGGTCTATGGGCTACCACTCATCTGAGCAATTGGTGACTTTTTTTATTTCCCCAACTGTGATAAAATGATATTTCACTTGAATTGGGAGGAAATAGAGCTTAAGCTTCCCCTTCCCTCCCCCCCAAAGAGTTTGATACCTTTGCTGAGCTTATTTTTTCCAGACTCCATCTGACAAACTATTTTTACTTTAACATAACCATACGCTTCCTCAGTTAAAATTAACTCCTGATGAATCAGCAACTATCCACTCCCATCCTAGATGTGAAAACCTCTGCATCAATTCCCTGCTGCCCCGATTTATTTTTCCTGTTCCTACCTGAAAAGCTAGGACTTCCAAGAACTTTAAATGGTCCTAAAGTTCTCTTTTTCTCCCACTATAAAGCACCATTTAAATAATATTCAATGACAAAAATCACTGCCTTGAGTAAGCAACACACGACTGATAACTTACTGAAATATTACAAAGGCCTTGATGTTTTCCACACTGAATTTATCATTTTTCTACCCAAAATGTGCCAGAAAACGCATTACACTTTACAACTAGGATTTCACGTGCTTTCAGATTCTCAAGGCTTTAAATTTTCCTCATCATCTACCTACTGCTTCACCTTTTTGATTGTCCACGTATTCAAGAGAAATATTCGGCCAACGACTGAGGAAACTTATGAATAAACGCTTAAGGAACAACAGCAGCATTAGCACACGCAGGAGAGGCGAACATCAGAGGCGCTGGCTTCAAGCGGGGGGGCACGC
>JANHGB010050783.1:7293-21341 GCA_026283785.1 Coracopsis vasa | reverse complement strand
AAACCTTTTGTTTTAGCACTAAGCTGTAACAGAGCCTTTGGAGTTGTCTAATTATTATCCCTTTTTATAGGGGTGTATTTAGGAATATAGAATAGAAGAGATTAACAGGTATTTAAAATCGCTGACCATTTTTATCTGGTGATTACTCCACCCGCATGTTGCCCAAGGAGCTTCTATATATTTGTTTGTTTAACCAGCAGTTTGAAATGCTCTTTGTTTCCAAAGTGTGTCCTGAGGAAATAGACTGTTAAACAAGATTGATACCAATTGATCCACAGATAGATATTTACATTGATGAATTTTCCCCTTTTACACTTGATATCCTCAGTACAACCAACAGATTTTCATCTATTACACATAATGCTACCAAACCGCACCAGCGAATTTATTAAACACGCTGTTTTATGTATCAAGCTGAGACAGACAGCTCTGTACAGTAGATCCATATTTAAAATAGATGAGTCATGTGGAGCATTTGTACTGAATTTAAAAGAATGTATTATATGAAATCAATGGAAGTTTTGGTATTGATTTCAGAGGACTGGGATTTCACTCAGTATAGCTCTAACACACTGAAAGAAGTGGAAAGCGTTAGTTTAAAATGAAAAATAAAAAAGCAAGGGAATTGCTGTATTTAAGGCTGGGAAGACAGCAAAAGTAGGAAAAAGAGCACAACTATCTGAAAAACACGGGGAGGAAGAGGAGGAATGTGATCAAGGAAAAGCTCTCCTGATTATATTTTCCTGGGAAGGTGTTCCCAGCCATCGGTGGTTATAAATAGGCTACGCTGAATGATTACATCATATGCAAAAGGCATGTTGCTTGGCTTTAGCACGATCATATGGATTAGCGTGATTACAGCTTCTGGATTTGAAAAATAGCAGGCTTCCTTTTCTGGCTTGACATTTATTTATTGTTGTAAGAAAAGTCCAGAGGAACAATCTTCTACCACCAACAGAGCTGAGGCATCACTCTTGATAGGCACGCTTCCAGCAGCGGCCCGGCCTCGCCCTCAAACCTGATAAAAGGAAGCTTTTTTTAAGGCCCTGTGTTATGAGCACGTGGAACTCATTGCCACAAGAAACTGTTGCCAGCGGCAGGAACCACAGCTCTGCCCAACCCGGGAAATTCCTGTCTTTAGGAATGTCACTGCAAAGTGATTACGACTATGGAAAATCAGATAAGTATGTTTGTGGGGAGATGTATATATTATATACACACGCATATATATTTAAGTATATATCTCTGTAGGCACGCTCACTAACTTCCACCAAGGTAAAGAATACTGTCTTAAGTCCTGTGCTGTCCCACTGTAGTCAGCTCAGTTTATTGCTGGGAAGAGCACACAAGCTTAACACTTATTCTTTTTTTTTTTTCCCTCTATATTCAGAATCTAAATGTAAATAAAAAAGCCTTTTCCTACTTGCACTATGTCTTACCTATGTCTTTATTTCTTGCGGAGTGGGGGGAAGGAATCTTAGTGCACTTTGAGGCACATCAGTTCTACTTTCCTCTTGTATTCTTCCCCCCTTCCTCATTGCAGCTCATTGCAAAATGTATCTCCCAGTGTAGGCTTTCAGTGCTTATCTCCACTACATGGAAGACGACTTGAATGTTACCCTGTTGGAACATGTTTAGGAAGCTTCAAGTTTGCTGATATGAAGTTGACCATAGCTCTGTAGGCAATGTAAATCAGGGTATTTAACGCTCATTGTTGGGCCAGTTAATCAAGACTGAATGCAGAGACCCAGACATTCAAATTCCGAAGTGGTTCATAAGTATGTTAAATTGCACGTTGGTAAATACTTATGACTCCTCCAGACTAGACTCTAACTAGATCCACAATCAGGAGATGCTCTATTTAAACAGGTTTTATACCATTATAACTATGGTAATCTAGGGATTTTTTTTTTTTTTTTACCTACTTTATAAGAAAATAAGGATTACATTTTTCCTTGGTCCATCCATTCATCTCTTTTTTTTGAACCTGTGACTATTTCAGTCAAACCTGATAGTAGGAGAGCAGTTTCAAAGATGTGAGTTTGTGTAAACTGTGTGACAATTAACATCTGGATAGGGAAGAACGATCCAAATTAACATCCTCATTGAAAGAAGGAATTATGGTTCAAACCTTACCCACATGGCCGCCAGCAAGCCAAACAGCACATAGGCACTGCTGGCCTGTCAGCCAAACTGTTGCTCCAGGATCCATGCATACAGGTGCTGGTACCAGCCACTCAAACAGGTCATAGATATTGGACTGAGCAGGGAAAACACTGAGAAGTGGGAATATGATGGAGCATAATCCTTTATAAACAGACTTCCTTAGACCACTACTCAGGGAACAACTTGCTTGTTGACCTGGAGATGGTTTTAGTACAGCTGCAGTTAGTATAGCCACAATATAGCTTAAGTACCTTCCATGTGGGAATTGTTAATACAGATACAGCTACCCTCAATAGAGCCATGGGTCTAAGCATACCTTATATGTATTTGCAGGCCAATATAATTAGGGGACACACCTGCTCATAAATAAGCTTCAGGTTGAATTTAAAAACTCTGAATTTGCTTCAGTCTTCTTTATCACTGTGCTAAAATCTTTTATGTTGCTTCTTTTGAACATTCTAAAGGGATCTAGGCACTGAATTCCCTTGGACACCCAGCCCTAAGTATTTAAGAGCCAAAATATCAAGTAAAACAGTACTAAAGAGTTGCAACAAAGGTATTGACAGAGCTTCATATTTTCCTCGCATCACCAAACCAACTCCTCAAACGTCACTAAACAACTGTGATGCTGTTCATGTAACAGCATCACAGAGCTGTTATTAATAACCAGTTGTTAGGTGTAAGCAGCCATTTATATTGTTTTGAGGCTTTTTGTCAGCAGGAAGCCCTCTTGCTTTAGTAGTTGTGACCCTGCAGAGTCATCTGATTGCCCCACACATTGCTTAGGAGACTGAGGAGGGGAGGAGGAGTTCAAGGTGGAAAGACTTTCACACATCCATTACAGTAGAGAAAGGTAAAGGAGAAAGAGACAACATGGGGGTGTAACAAGTGAAAAAATCATAGCCACCCTCCCTCTTGCAGAGTCTCTTGTGCTCAGGCTGACAACACTGCCAATTCTAAGATTTTGTAAATACGGTAGAAATGCCACTTTCATAATGATATTCCTGATGCAGCTAATGGACTGCTGATCCCATGGGTTCTGGGATAAAATGCATTTTACCAAAGATGCATCTGACTGAAGATGCAGGAAGCGACTTGATTTCAAACCTGAGCTCTCCCCAGCAAGGGAAGGAATAACATAGGAATTGTAACTTTCTGAACGAGCTACCAACTGATTCCTGGCTCCCTGGCCAGGAGGAATGAGAGGCATGTGGGCTAGGCAGGTAAACAAACAAATCTCTGGAAGTTTGCTAAAATGCCCAAGCATTTCATCTACATGAGAGTAAACATTATCAGCTCTATTTCTCACAGCATGAAAAGCGTCCTCCTATAATATCTTGTATTAGATGGCAGATGCAATCTGGAGAATGAGAGATCCAGCTTTGCCCCGGAACACAAACCAAGTATTTTAAGGAATGGATTAACTGCATGTTAAGTGAATAGCATTCTCCCTGCTCTGCAATATGTGTTCATTTTCAAACACTTTCTCGCTTCTGAATTAAACGCAAGATCAGAGCTAAGTGTAATTTGTCTTTGTGGTGCTCTCTTCAGTGAATTTCATGACCTAGTGATACATCAGATAGTAACAAGAATCCTGTGAGATCGTTTCCTTCCAGACAAGGTACACAAACCTTTTGTTTTAGCACTAAGCTGTAACAGAGCCTTTGGAGTTGTCTAATTATTATCCCTTTTTATAGGGGTGTAGGTCCAGCAGTGGTGTGATGGTCTTGGAATAAGCACTGTGAGGTGGCAGCCCCTGCCTCCTGTACAAAAGGGCTGCCATTACCATTGGTAAATCCCCTTCATAATCAGGAATCAGGCCATTGGGTTTTGATTAGGAGGTATAATTTGTTGAGTGAATACCATACCATATCTGAATGTGATGGTGAAATACTTAATCTGATGACAATGCTAAATACAATTTAGTACATAATAAATTAGTACAATGTCCCCCTGTATCCTTACCATGTCAGATAACCATCACCAATTGCATGTAGTATTGCTTCATAATCTGTTTGTTGATACATTGTGCCATCATGTTACTCTGAAAAGCAGCTCATGAAAAGCACATGGAACACATTGCCTGTCCTAGTAAAGAACTAAGCTTGGTTCCAAAAGGTCTCTTCCCAGGTCAGTGTTCCTGATGGTTGCAAAGAAAATCTGCTTACTGGGCTCAAGCAATCTGCCGTTATCTGTGTGGAGACAGTTTGAAACAACAGCTCTGAGAGAGAATTATGAATTTCCTTGTTCATGTCAGTGAAGCAGCAAGATCGAAACTGAATTATTTTCAGATGTCAAAACACCACTTAGCAGGGGGCTTTTACTTAGGAAAATTATCTCTCATTTTCTGCTTTTATGACTATGATTAATAAGATTTTTTATATATGTGTATATATATATATAGTAGACCTAATTCTAATTCTTTGACTACAGCAGTTTTTCCAATTAGTTTTATCAGTTATATCCCAGTCCTAAGTTTGGCTAGTTTCCATGTGGGTGAATTTGGTTCATGCTATACTAAACGAAGGACCAACAACCAATTGTTAGTGAAGATTCAAAGCATTAGCAGGCTTTCGAGGTGTCATCTGGTCTTTGATATCTCAGCTTTTGGCTAAAAACAATAACTAAAATTAACAACAATGAAAAATCTCCAGTCCCCTGTCTTCAACTGTTGTCACTAGAAGGCAATAGGAAAAAACAAAACATTAATACTTAAAACCATAAATAGAATGAAGTCAACAAAAATTAGCCAAATGACAGCCTGAAAGAGGACAAAACCCCTATGAATTGAACTTTTTTTATGTGAAGTGTTAGCTTAATTGCAGAAAGATGACTTAAATACCTAAAATGATCAAGCTTAGTACTCCACTCTTCATGCCAGGAATGAGGGACAAATGGAGAGGATATAATAATGTGATTGCTCTTGGACATCTGCATAATTTACTGTGAATAGTATCCTATTTTCACAGTTTATAGAACTTGTAGCAAGAGTAAAGTTTGGAAGAAAGTCATTCCTTCCTTCTTCTCATTCCAACTTTCCTACAGATCAGTTCTTGACTGACTCAAAGATAATAGTTATGTTCTGTCTGCCATAAGTAATGTTATTTGAGGAAACACTGATTTAAATGCATATCTCCAGTTCTGATAAACTTTCAAATGCCATTATTTTAAATGAATGATTAAAGTGATTTTGTCTGGGTTTTCATAGAGATGCTGAAGTGCCACACTAGAATGAGCCCACTGGAGTTAAGACTACACTGTTGATATTATTCTGTATCTTGACTTAGATTGGACAACTAAAAAATTGCATTCTAATTTCTTCACTCAAGAAGATTCCTCGCCAAAAGTTCAAGCTACAGGTATGATGCTATAAATCCCAGAGTGTTTATTCAGTCTGGATGCTGTATAGCCATGTAGCTATAATACTGTACTCAAAAGAATGCATGTGCATTTCTAAACAAGTCTTAAGTCAGATCAGAAAGTTCAGGCCAAACTGGGGTAGATGAACATTTTCTGCAAGGTGTTCCTGCTGTCAGAGGCTGTTTTGAGCAAGAGACAGTGCTGCTACTCAATTTTCTCTTCAAACAAAGGAAGTGACTGTTGAGAGTTCATACATTGTCTCTCAAAATGGTTGAAACACTTTTGTCTTCATCAAGGCAGCTTAAGTGCAGCCCTTAAAATTGAAATGGTGCTTCTGAAATTGGTGGGTAAATAAATTGAAACTGAGCAACTAGCAGTTGGGACACAACTAATTAAATTTAATAGTTGCCCCCCAGCATGATTAAACACAATAGGACATCTTTGCCATTTGGTTGGCCAAGGTAACTTCAGCCAGCCAATTCTGGTATAAATTAAAAATGAAATCCCCAAATAACAAAACCAAAACACACAATCCTAAACTATTCCCACCTCTGAAGCTCAGTTGTTTCACTGTAACCCTGTCCACACTGGCTGATCAAACTAGTTTAGGACCTGCTGGTTTTAACATTGGTTAGTTAACTAGAGTGTTTAGTTTAGAGTTTTCTAAACTCACTTTGATGCAGCATTGCTGGCTAGAAGGGATACCACTGTCTGTAAAGTTCCCCTGACAGCACTTTCACAATCTGTCTGCTGTTATACGTACAAGACTTTTAATGCTGTCTTATTACTCCCTCTAGTAGTGCAAATGATGCACCTTAACCATGGTCCATCACCAATGAGTGTTGGGTCATCTGTCTCCTGTCCCTCAGTGTGCACTGCATGGAAGCTCTTTGGATAAGGTTTTTTAGAGTGGGGGTGGATTTAAGTGGGACCAGGGTGTCTGCCTTGTTGCTCCAGATGTGCCATGACCATACAGTAAGCAGGTAAGATGCCAAGCAGCTGCTAGGCCACTTGCTCAAAAGAGTTGCAAGGTAATGCACTTGTGAAGTGGCATTGCTTTAGTGCTCCTGAGCCCACTGCCCAGGGAGCTGGGGTGAAGTGTTCATTCAAGAGGAAGAAAACAACTAGATAAAGCTAAAATAGTTGTGTTTGGCTGAGCCCAAAAGTACCTTTTAAGGACTTTTGTAATTAGAAGCTTGTCAGAGTGCTAGCTGCAAGTGGAACTGATGCAAGGTTTGGACATTAAAAGAAGATCAGCTCATTCCACTTGCAAACCTCTTCCTTTTCAGCTAGTTCTGGCTGTAACTTGGTTATCCCTGGTTACAAGTATTCAACAGCTTGATTTTAATTTAGTTATGTTAGCTAAGGTGCAGTCTACTCTACAGGTTTTACTAGATTAAGAGACAGATCAGCTATAATTGGAGGCCCTGATTGAATTAGATTGGGATTACAAATATAATTGGATACTACCCTATTTGAAACACTTCAAAGGAAATACATCTTCAGACCACGAAAGCTGAAAAATCAACAGACCTTTGGAAGTCCTTGATCCTGTTTCCTGTGTGGACATAGCTAGTCCTGCCTTGCTCCAGCACCTTCTGCAGAAAGATACTTTTTAAAAGGCAATTGCATTGATGGAATCTATAAACCAGATTTTTGACATTTGCAAGTCAAAAATCAACATAACCTTACAGCTTCATAATCTTGCCCGTGCTAGTGATACAGTCAGATTAGGCTGAAACTGTACCTAAAAGGAGCTTTAAAACCTAGTAAGAAGTCCTCAGTATTGACTAACAGGCCACAAGTCTTATTGTAGGATATAAGCTAAGAGCCACAGTTTAAGCAAAGAATTCCTTTTGCTGACATGGCTTTTGCAGACATTTCCATTTGAAAAGAGCAGTCAGTTGAACAATTGTCTCCACGCTGGTTCAGTGCTTGACACCTTGCAGCATGTAGAGGACAAAAGCTTGAAAACTTTTTTTCATATGATATCTTTTCCTGTTTGTGGCCTTTAGTCTTTGCACTACCGTCGGCCTCCAGCCACCAGAGCTCTGGTTAAGTAGGTCACACCGTAAACGGGCTTATCAGAATAACAGCAGGCTCATAACTCAGTAGGAAAAACCTAAAGAATACATTTTGTGGAAGAGAAGCAAAAATGTGGCAGCCTCTTAACTGGGCAGCCATGTGGCAAAATGAAATTCAAATTCAACCCCCAAAATATCCAGTCCTATTTCAATGTAAGCCTTCATAGAGATAGCAACATTATTGAGAGGGCGCATCGTTCTGGTCCAGACATGATAGAACTTTAGATCTCTTGAGCCCTCTACACCTTAGCCTCATTCAGTCTCCTTATTCAGGCTTCTCAAAAGCCTTCAGACAACCACGTTTATATGGTTTGTTCTTTAATTTAACTGTTCTGTGAGGTGTGTTTTCAGGGGAAACACCCAACTTGGGTTGATTTTTGTTCTTTTTCAGATGTTCCCTTTTTTACCTCCTCCATTGCGCTTCATCAAAAACTTGGCACTCACGCAGAGAACGCTGATCCAGCTGTACACTGCTTATCCCTGGAGTCTCAAAGGACCTTTCACACATGAAATATTGTTTAGAATATAAAAATGGCCTCAGAAATCTATAATCTGTTGACCTATTCCTTATAACACTCCGTACTGGTTCCCTCCACAAAAACTCAAGAGCAGCAAAGTACCTTCACAGGACACTCAAACAAGCTGGAATTACAGTCAATAAATTATATCCTGCATGCTTGTGTTTCCCCACACTCTTTTTGCTGATTAATTGTTAATTAATAGCATCTCTGTTTAAAGGTACTTCAGGACAAACCGGATCCTGATTTATTTTTTTTACATCCCAGTTAGGTATTTCCAGGGAAGAGGACAAATGCATTAGAGTAATTCCGTGTCCCAAAGTGAGACCTATAACCATGAAGAAAAGGAGATATTGGACTCTTGGCTCCTTTGTGTAACAGATCATAGACATCTAGGAGAGGTTTTATTTATGTCATTTGTATGCGCAAGATTTATGCTTGCAATTAAGTTTCAGTGTAAATTAGCCTAGCCTGTGCATCTGTTTAATTGCAGGTGCAAATCAAGTCAGTAAAACATCTTTTTCTGCCCCCCTTGGATTTGTAAGCAGCTCACATCTGAGCTTCAAAACTCTGTGTGTATATTTTGCAGATGACAGTTGTGCCTTGAGAAAAGCAACAGAGATCCTAGCTCTCCCAAAGCTTCAGCTAGTAAATGGTCTCTTATACATTTTAATTAAGGTGGTTATTTGACAAAAAGCCCTTCTTGTTAGGTTTGGGTACATAAATTCACTCAATTTTGCACATCAAGAGAGTAAATCGTATCCAAATATTGATATATGTTGAAACTATTGGTACAGCCAAACAGGTATCTTTCTTTTATTTGAGATTTTCCAATTTCTAAGCCTGGTGTTATGTGACAACTTTAGCATGAGCAATCTTTATCTCTGTGCTAGTTAATTGAGAGGGGTCAGATTACTTTAAGGAGCCAGTCACTTCGGGGTGGGGGTTGCTGTAATTTAGGACATCAGGAATTTTGTCTCCAAAACCAATTATTTTCAAACTTTTCTTTTCATCTCTGGGATTAACTTTTAAATTTTTGGGGAGAAGAGGAGAATAGATGGGAAGCACCAAGGAGATTGGCAATCACCTTGCATGCACTAAAGGGTGACCAAAGAGAGGAGAAAGAATTGCAATTTCCTTTATTTACTAAGCTTGCTCCATTCCCAGTTGTGTCTGACTTGGCAACAATATATTGATTTTCCAGGAGTTTCTTTTTACAATTACAAAAGAAAACAAAATTACTGATTGGGTAGGAAAACTTCTTTGTTCTGTTTTGTAAAAGAAACAGGGGTTTTGTGTGTTTGGAAGAAATAGAAATGCATTAAAAGAAGAAAAAGAGAAGGAAGAAGATGATGCCACAGAAATCAATACAGAGAATTAGGTGAAATAGAACATCTTGTATGTTTTTTAGAAAATCATTTTTCATACACTAAATACATTTGCAGACTTGTCTCCTACAAACCTTTTGGAGTTGCAATTTGAGTCTGAAGCTACAGGACTCCCAATAGGTTGTAAGATGGTTGAGAAATCTTTTTTTATTATTTTGGGAAAAGCAAAAAATTTATGAAGAATTTGGGCCTTCAGAGACCACCTGAAGTAGTCTTAAGAAACACGCATACATTTGCCATCCCTGCAGCTATGTCAAAGAAAGTATGAAGTTATCGCCTGAGGGTTGAAAGACCTGATCATGCATCATCAAAGTGTGGAGTTTTACCTCTCTGTGACACAATGAAAGTAGAAATGGTATCACCACCTACCTTACAATCAGGGAGGAGCCATCATCCTCATTCCATTCCCCCACTATTTATTTTGGGCAGGCAGCATTCTCAGGACTGTTTAAACACAGAAAATGACAAAGGCCAAGCAGCTTACAATCGGGAGACCTGGTGTTTCCTCCTAGGGTGAAGGGAAGAGCCAAAATACCTGCTTGCAGCCATCCCTCTTTCCAGGCAGAGATGGGAGTAAGAAGGACGGTGGCAGCAAGTCTCTGTCATGGTCACAGAGCCAAAGCCTCCCCAAACTAAATAGTTTGATATTGGAGTATCAGCACTAAACAGCATCATGGCTAAAACAGCTTGTGCTCCCACCTCTCTTTTGTTCTTTTTATGCTGCAGTGGCTGGAAAATAGCCCTGTTAAAAAACAAAACAAAAAACCAAAGAAATAAACAAAAAACCCAAAAAAGACAAAGAAACAGGAAAAGAAAAAGGTTGCTCTCTCATCTGGATCATTTCCTCAGACCACAGCCATGCAAAAAGCTTGTGGGTCCATCCAGCAAAGAGGTGAAGGCATGTGGAACTGGACCACACCAGCCATCACATGCAGCCCTCTGCCATCCACAGTACCTGCACGACCCGCATCTCTCCCTTTCATGAGGTGCTTGCCGATGTAGCCCTGGACAGGGCAGGATCAGGTCTCCCCTCTGCAGGAGCATTTCTGCTTTTCAGAAGTTATGCAGGGTTTTTTTTGCTACCGATGTAACTTCACCTCTAGGAAAGAGGAAATTAGTCTGCAATTATGTAATTATCAGCCACCCTGAAGCTCAATTGATGCATTCTGTAACTCCTCCACAAAAGGGGGAGGTCTGTTGGATGCATGATAGAAACATAAACAGTGAGAATTTCTCCCTCCAGCTTTGTTTCTCTATATTTTTAATTGCATTAATAGAGTGGTTTGTAAAGAGAACTGAATTCAGATCAGTCAGGGTTTACATCTGGAGCTGCTGGCTAATACTGATGAGCTGCACATTATTTCAGGACCTGCCTGCCTGTATGAATGGAGTTGCTTCAGCACAAGGAATTTTGCTGCAATAGCCTCAGGCAGCCATACACAAACAAGCAGCCTCTTGGAAGAGATACTCTGAATGAGTAACCCAGGATACAGTTTTCTGGGCTAGGCTGGACTTACCTCAAGGCATGGAGTTATATAGTATGGGTATAACTCTAAAAATACTCTACTCCCCCTCCTCATAGTTAAGCACTGGGGGTGTTCCTCAGGGTTAAGCAGCTTTTCAAAGATTTAGGTTCCTACAGAAAGTGAACCAGGAGCAACAACTCCAAAATAAGTTTCCTGTAGATAAAAACTTAAAGAGAACTTGAAGTTTCATGAAACAAGGAAAGGCTTGATCAAGTCACAGCACAAACACCAGGTTTGCTGGTCCCAAGGGGTTTTGGAGCCTTCCCTCCAATTTCTGCCATGGCTTTGTGATGTATTTGCACCAGTCCTGAAGGTGCCAATTTATTAGCTTGCTAGCACCCAGTCTAACTAAAGAACACTACTGTAATACAAGAGGGGAAGCACAAAGTAACCCATAAATTCACCTGCTTAATCTTCATAAATCCTAAGGAGTGGGATGTCCAGCTCTTCCTTTGTGCCATTATTCCACAGTCAGAGAACAGCATCCCACACACATCCTCCCAACCTGTGGCTTGCTCCTCAGGCACTGGCAGGAACTCTAGGACGATGGGGTGGGTTTAAATTGACTCTGACAGCAGCAGTATGATGGGCAACAGCTGAGGCTCTGACCCCATAATGCAGGTGGTCCACCAGCTTCTCTTCTACCCCACCCCCTACTTTCAGCATTTATTCAAGAAAAATTGATTTTCTTTTTTTTTGATCAAACCTTATATGTAATCCTTAGACCACGACAATGCGTTATCTGTGAAATATGAAGGAAATTCCATCCACGCATACGCAAATAAATAGGGAAAAGGTTTTGATTCACTAGTGCCTGAGGAGATATTTATGCAAACTTCCATAATTCTGGGAACTTACTTACATGGCCAGCTGATGGCACTTCTGAAAATGAATGAGTACTATTCAGAGCACTCAGTGCTCATATCAAGCAGTTTCTTGATACAAACTGTTCGGTTTTGGGTTACTAACTCCCATGATATTTGCTGTTTCATTTAGAGCTGAAGTTCCTAGAGAAACAAGTGGTTGTAAGAGAAGCCTTTCTTCTACAGATCTGTAAAGTAATCTTAAAAAATATGTGATAATAATGAAAAGCTTAAAAATGTGGGGTCTCTGTGGGGTTCATCCTAAGGTCACAAACCCCCAGAAAGTAAACAGAACATTTCCAGTATATATATATATATTTCCAGTGTGTATATATATATATGTGTATATATTTATTTCCAGCATATATATCTCCAGTATTTATATATATCCTCTGTGTGTGTATGTATATGTATTTTTATATATATATTAAAATCTCAGATAACTTTAAGGTAATTTTTGAGCTTTTGGAGTAATTTTAGCTAATGTCTGGGGTTTTTTTGTGTGTATTTCTTTTTCCCCTCCTAATACCTACAAGACATAATGCTGTGTTTATCTCACTCCTCTGTGAAATTTATTCATCCAAACCCAGTGCATATTCAGTGTTCCAGATACTATCAATGATACGTGAATAAAACAGGCAGAGGAAATCAGATTTCAGCCTGCTGGGAATATGAGCTTCAGCCTCGTTTCTGGTTTTAGTCTGATGATCACAGTGGGTAAATAGATTGTGGAGATACAACTTGGAAAAGGTATTAAAAATAAGGAAAAGAAATCTTGAGGGAGATAGATGGCAGGAAGCGAAGGAATGGGCAAATAAAAAGAAACATGCATTCGAGTGCTGGGGAAGGACGGGACGTCACCATGATCGATTGGCTCCAAGTGACAGATTCTTCAGAGGTAGAAAGATGCCTCAGCAAGATTGAGTTTAACTAAGTGGGCAGAGCTCTGGTGGGCCTCTAGCCATAAAGCAGGTTTGCCAAACTGCCTTTGATACGTTATATTTATGAGTTTAAAAAGCATGTAAAATATTTTTACTACTTTTTTTTTTTCTTCTTTCCAGGGAAGAATAAACATAAATAATGCAGGAGAAGGCTGAGTTCAGGATATGGCAAGTGGCACCCACCTGAATCCTGATGAATCTGAGGTTAGGGCATGTGGGATTGGGTCCCTGTAGAGTAAGACTCTGGGGACTAATCATAGCATCCAGGGAAGATAACTTTTCTCCAAGTAGCTGGTTATTGCTGTGCTTGTAGAGCTCATCATCTTTATGTCCAAGAGGCAGAATCATTCTTGCACAATACCTTTCCTGCAGTGTGTGAACACCAAAACTTGATTTTATGACAACAAAAACGATTATGTAGGAGTAAACCAGGGCAAGGGGAAGGTGTCTATATCATTCATTAACCACTTCTGGTACTGAACATCTTTTGATGCTCAGGGAAGATGATGTAAAAGACCGTGCAAGATAATCAGCCACCACATTAAGTTTCATCTTGACCTGAAAATCAGAGTATGGATTAGACCCTGAAGCATGAGGTTAAACAACCCTTGCAGAAATGCCATTAGCTGTAACAGTTAAACAAAGATAGTTCTGTCATCTAGTCTGTGCATGAAACCTTTAAAATCCTTGTCTTGGTGGCCACGAGTCCCACAGTGCAATAAATCACTTCTCTGAAAAAGCATTTCCTATGAATTTGCTGTCTAATATAATAAAATATCTCTTGGATGTCATGTCCCCTTTTTATGTGTCTCTCTTCAAATTTTAAATGATTTTACTTCCTGATGGAGTCAGGGTATTGTTAAATCTTTAAAAGCTTCTTGCCTGATTTTCAGAAGTGCTGAGCACCCACAAATGAAGTCAGTGGGCTCTGTAAATGCTCAAGATCTTTTTCAGATCAAGGCATGGTTTTGATGCTTAGCCAGTTCACTGATGATTAGCGGAGAGTGGAGGATCACACCTTGGGAATATGTGCTTCATAAAGGGATACACTATCTGCTCTGAAGAAGCATTTAAAGAATTAAACCCCAAAACGAGTCGAAAGCCCAGTTACTCATTCTCCAGCTAACAACTTACCTTCTGCAGCCCTAAGTGGTATTTAATCTTTAGAAGAATAATTACTGCTTGCAAACACGTTAGCAAAA
>JANHGB010050781.1:0-34777 GCA_026283785.1 Coracopsis vasa | reverse complement strand
GCCCATGGCAGGGGGGTTGGAACTAGATGATCTTAAGGTCCTTTCCAACCCTAACTATTCTATGATTCTATGAAATTCCCTCAGAAGATATTTACAGAAGAATCCTGTATTGCCAGTTTATGTTCTTAATTGATATTTCTGCTCTGCTGTAAGCTTCAAAACCCTCATCTATTCCACCAAATGCAAATGTCAAACCTGGCTCTCAAATCCCAGCCCTTCTGTTAACTGCATTATTCAGTCTGGAGCAACTTTGTTTTGATCAGAACTAATTAAAGGAGACCAACAAGAACAAAATCAAGTTCACTGCAAGTTGACAGGAGCTTAGCTCTTTCAGTATAGATAGGTTAAAGATTCTACTCAAGCTCAAACCCTGATGATTCAATTGAATTAAGGTCACTTATCCTAAATCCTGGTTTTCTCAATTTTTTTCCTTTAGGGGTAAGTTAATGTTGGATGGTCACCCCTGAAAAGACAAGCTGTGATGAAATGCCTGATCTTAAGTGTGTAAGTAAGGTAATTACGGCCCTTTTACTCAATTACTTGGCCAGAAGTCTTGGCCACATAAAGACAAATTCCTATAGAATTGGAGTGAATATTACTTTAAACTGTAGGTACTAAAAGCATGGCAACTACCTGATTAACAAGGTGAGGATTTTCACTAAAAAGAAAAAGCTTATCCTCATACAGATATTTCTATTGAATTATAGCTATGATTTACTTAGTCTTTCTGACATAAATCATGCAAACCAATCTCTTCTTGCCATGCTAATACAAATTTATATATCTAAGCAGGTTTGAGACATTTGGTAGCAATAGTTCCTCTGCTTTGTGTTTGTGCAGTTGTTTACTCCAGGATTATGGCATTTAAAGCACATTTAATGGGAAAAAGATTCCTGTCCTTCACTTCCCATTAAAATAAAAGTCTCTACAGGAAGGGCATAGAAAAGGACCACCTCTTCATGTGCACGCTTTTAAGCAATAAGAAGAGCCAAAGTGCTGTGGACATGACAAAAATAATTACGAATAAGTTATTTCACTTTTACTAGCCTAATGAAATGAGGATTTTGGCAATAGCCATTGTGTATTGCTCTTTGTATCTGTATTGGGAAGGGGTTTTCTTCTTTTGTGCTTAATTCAGAGCTGCTTAATTCCCTGCTTAATCCTTCAGTAAAGCTGGGGGTAAGAGACACATAGTCCTAAAGGAAAATGTTCTGCTTTTTGAAGAATTTGAGTGACCCAAAGGTTTGACACTTTTCTTTCAGAACGAATTAGAAATATCACAAAATTTGACTATGCATGTTTAAACACAAACCCATCTTTCAGTTCTCTGAATGCTGTCTTTGCCCTATTTAAATTAATCTTTAGAAAGAAAATAATGATGGGGTTAGTTACGTATCTGTGCTACAATAGCTGTTGTGTTTCCCCCATTCTATGCATAAATAGAAAACAATTAGGTTGTGTTTTGCATGTGGAAATGCTGTTCAAGAGGAAAATCTAGCAGGAGCTAAAAAAGCAAAGCACTTCATGCAGTCAGTATCTAACTGTACTGAAAAGCATTTCAGAAGCAGTTAATGTTTACATTTTGTACTTACTTGAAACAATAAGCTTAGTTCCACTTCCAAATATTTTGATATCCGCGTCCCACAGCCTTACAGTGCTTAGCAATATCTCCTGCTCTGCACTTCCCTTGCATTGGCTACAGAAGAAGTCTCTCTGATTTAGAGGTTGGTGATAGATTTAGCCCAGTGCAATAGCTTAATTTTCAGCATCGACTAGAGTGCCATTTTTAGAAATCCTTTGATTTGTTTGTCGTGAATGCTTATTTTATAACTATGTTCTAATCCTTTTGGGCTCTGGGGCTGCTCTAACAAAGAGCTCTTGCCTTTGGTCTGCTAGGTTTTCTCTGAAGAAACCTCTTTTTGCTGTTTTAAGAAGAAATGTGGCTACATTGTGACTGCCAAAGGAAATTAAGGAAGTTTACTACCTGTTGATTTAAATATGCAGGTAAGCATTTTTTTTCCTGTGTCCTGTTCTGTGAATTACATATTGTGTGAAAGTACCTTAACTAAACTTTGATCAAACTCATATTTTGAAGCCCATATTTTAAATGCAAATTCCATATTCTAAACAAAGCTTACTGATGCTCATAACTAAGTTCATGCTTTTTCTGTGTGGTTACTCTGTTGTCTTAGCAAAAGCAGCTGCCTCTCCATGGGGACAGTTTAGTTGGAAATTGCAGCAGAGAACATTTTTGGTCCGAGACATGGATAACATTTTAAATTTCTCTGTAACTCTCTTCTGCTTTTTATGACATGGCTTAATTATAGTCATGTTGATAATATCAGCTACTTTCTGAGCAGCATACTGTAGGCATTGCTATATGCTTTATACTGAAACCAGCATTTATCCTATTGATTGCATAGCTTCACCACAGGAGTAATACAAATGCAAAAGTAAAGCAGTTACATTCAGTAGGGCCAGGAATTAGATATTTCTGACATTCCAGGTGTTTTTCCTTCCCAATCAACTTAGACTGAACCACCTCTATCAATAAGAAACATTTTGCATTTCTCACTTGCTGTTCCAAGAGTAAAGCAGTTCACTTTTCATTCCCAGAAAAGGAATGAATGCATGCATCCCAATATTTACATTTTTCCTTACCATTTTTCCATTCCCCATCCTTAACAAGTATTCAGTAATTGTTCTAGAGGCGATCTCTCTATTCAAAAGGTCAATATATTTATTGCCCATCAACCCACCCAACTGGGGCACCATGCACAGTTCACAAATAAAACCTGATTTATCAGGCAGAAATCAGTTTTTCTACTGTCTTTCGTACATAATTATCTGAGAACCTGAATGCGTCTGTGAAAATTGGATCAATGATAATGGTACTTACTAGAGACGATTAATGTGGTTCCCATACCAAAGTATTTCGTCCAGGTGTTCCACACTGTGTTTTGGCTTTGCAATAAGCTAAGGTGCTCTCTTGCTGTGCCGTTGCTGAAGAAAATCCCATTTATTTCCCCATCAGTTCCAGGAGATGGTGTGAAGGCTTGGCCCTTGTCTGCTGGGAGGATGTCAGGAATTGCAGACTTACACCTGGTTATCAGGCTGGTATCTAATGCCCTTTAGAGCAAATCTCTTTCCTAAACTGTTGCAGATCTGTTAGATAACCTTTCTGCTTAACACCTAAGCAGTAGGTGAAGGTTTCTCTTCAATTTTAGACACACAAATAGGTGCCCAGGATGCTGCATGTTAAAACACATACCTCCAGGTGATGATTCTTCTCTTTCCCAAAGAGGTGCACCTCCTCTCACCTGCAAGTAAGTGACATCAAGTACTAGTAGCATGGAGTTCATTTTCAGTTGTCTTAATACAATTCAGCAGAGGGAAAGGAGGGAGATCCAGCACCATAAGATTCACAAAGGTATCCATGTGCTGGCAACTTTTCATATACTAGCCAGTGGGAGAAGGAGGCTTTTCCTTTGTGCACAGGTTTCTTATAAAAGATCCCAAGATAGCATCAGAGGAGTCAGCAGTACTGGTGATCTAAGAGCCTGCGTGCTTAGTTTGTGAGTTTGAGGTCTTCTGGGATCCCATGTGGCATACTGACTGCAAAACAACGTTAAGAAGTTGTGGTTAGAGGGAGGAACAAGACTGAGGGTGAAGGTCTTTCTATTGAATTAGGTATAACAAAAGCACTCACGTACTCTGAAAGCTCCTGGACAGCAACATCATATTCTGCAACCACAAAGGAATGGCAGGAGTGATGTAGACAGAGAATGGTGACAACCAGTGCTTTTCCTTCCTTTCCATGGTGTTTTGCAATGTCCTTAGACCATCTCACCTGCAGTTGGTGGGACTGTTGGATTATGTTCATGACAGTGAGCATTAGGGAGGTCTCATCAGACGAAAAATAGCAAAACACTACATACTGCAGGCAGCTTTTCTAACTCACCTATATGATCTGGGCTTGCATGTATGAGGAGGACAAAACTAACCTTATAGCCATTTGGAAATCTAATACATATTTGAAATTGTTGTGTCATTTTTTTCATTCCATCAGACTAATATTCTTTAATGAGTTAGTTACACTTCAGTGAACCAAGTGAGGAGAGTATCAGGGTACCACAGTAGAGGAAAATATTAAGGAGAGGCTAGATGGTAGAGGAAAACCTCTGTGGATTAATTTCTCAGGCATCAGGGTCAGTATGCACCTTGAGGCAGTAGCTAGGAGGGATGCATTGCATATGAGCCATAAGTATGAAAAGTTGTTCTTAACTATGGAAAGTTCTTTAGTACTACTTTTGGTAACTGTCTTCAACTTCTTGGGTGATTCAGATGCAATACTAGTGAGGTATGAACAGTGATAAGCAAGAAGATGGGAAAAGGGAATGATTCAGCTCAAAAAAGAACTAAAATGCTCACCTCCAGATCTTGGGAGAAATAAACAGAAAATCTTCCTCCTTTGACAGCTACTAAGTTTTAAGTGAAAATAACACTCCCTTTACTTAAAATCTTACGAACCTCCAGGCCAAAGCTTCTATTTCAATTTTCTTTGCCAGGGTAAAGACTTTGAAAACCTTCAGTCCCACATACTGACCTATTTCCAGGAACAACAACATGGAAACGTGCTCCCTTTCCCCTAAGTAGGTCCTTGCAACCTTGCAAATGAACTTGATGACATACTTGAGCAGACAGGAGCACCTGGAATGGAGAGGATGGGTAAGGTATGGGGGTATGGGACCTTCACTGTTCCCTTTGCACTATGCACTTGCTCAGTCAAAACCTCTGGGTTTTGGCAGCTGATGATTCCAAGGCACCAGTGGACACTGAGCATACCCTGCTTCCCCAGTGCCCATGCTTGAAGCCAGGTAGCTTATCCATGCCAAGAGAAGTGAGTGCTTGGCAGTGCTAGGTGTTGGCAAGCATATAATTCCCAAACCCAAGGTATAATTGTTAGGCATGTTATCTTTCTTTTAATGACTTCTATTTCCTAGGGGAGAACAGTGGCTGGACTAGAAAATCAGTGCAATGTTTGCTCCCCTCAAGAGCCACCAGGCTTCTGCCATGGCTGTGCAAACAGCACCAAAGAAGCAGATTAGTTTCTAGTATTTATGTACTCAGTCTTAAGGCACTGAACACTTCCTTTGCCCTTAAGATAGTAGATGTGTGTTTGAAGACCAGGGTGCAAGTGACGACCCAGACTTTGGAAAAGACAGCTGTGTGGGGTTAGCTGCTCCTTTTGGGTAGCAGAAAAAGATTTGGCCTTTCAGCAGCTCATATCAGATGGAGTGAGAAGACCAGGTGTAGCGGTGCATTTCCTCCTAGCCTCATCCTCTCATCCTCTCAGCTGCTCCATGATCTCAGGAATGCGTGTCAGGCCTTGGTCTTTGTGTAATGAGTCAGGCAGTGAAGCATCGCTTGTCCATACCAGGAACACTGCATGACTAAGGAGGGAGATGCTGATTGTACTAGGAAGCCCTGTTGTCTGGCTAAGGTGAGAAGCAAGGTCAGGGATAGTCATTCCCTGACAGCCCTGGAATGCTTCTTCCCTTGACCACAGCCCGAGTGGAACAGTGCAACTGGAGTTTTGAAAAATTCCTAGTTATTACTTACCGGTCACAATGGATATTTGCTAAGGACTAATTCAAATCCTTCCACCCTATAAACAGTAGTCCCAGGTGAGGTCCTTTGAGTTCTCCTGGACTGCAGCGGGCTGTGACCAGCATCTCCCTTTGAGTGGGACACCCCTCAGGGCTCACAAATTCAGCTTGTGATACCTGAATGACCATCACTGAAAGCTGTTGGTGGGATCTGGGCTGAGGTCCCCCTTCCTCAAGGCTCAACCCTTACCTGCTGAGAAATGCCAAGACATCTGACATGAACATTTCACTGAGCTCCAGGGGACTTGTTAACAGGCACCTTTATATATCCATGTGTGTGCATGCAAGTATAAATTGATATAGCAAATGCAGTCAATCCTATTGTCTCCCTTACCCTTTTGTGCCTTTGGTCTCATATTAATCCTTTCAGCTTGATTTTACCTCAATCTTCCTTTGCACATTTCAGCCATGAGGCAAGTAATAGTGTGAACCTTGCCATCAAACTCTGTGAAGTCACACTTTATAAATGCACAGTAGAACTGCTTTTGCTGATACCTTTGATGGTGATTCTTTGAGCAACCATAAAGCCCTCATTTCGTGACACCTGTAGTTCAGCTGTTGAGGGCTTTTTGCTGTGATGATCTTTGAGTTTCTATCATAGTGAGCGTCCCAGTAAGCGCAGTAGTAAGTAGCAGCGTCGTCTGGAATTACATCTTTAATTGTAAGAATAAATCGTTTCTGGCTAGAAACCTTTTCAACCATGTACCTTTTTGCTAGAAAGCCAGTTTCAACTACAAGTTTCCCTTCTGAGAAGTGCAGGAGTCTCTCTAGAGCTCTACCCTCTTTCTGTTGATACCAGTGTATGGATATGCCTTCAAACGTTCTCTCTGCAATTTTAATTTCACATGTCATTCGTGCACTTCTTTGGGACTTGGTAATGGATATCGGGCTCTGCACAGGATATATTTGTGCAAATCCATCTAGGAAGGAGAGAAGGAGAAATGATGCTATTAGCTGGAATTCAGAGGTGTAGGGAAGATGCCTGTTAGCATAGCCATGGGTGACTATGAGGAAAGATAAGGGAATGAAGAAGGACTTACTTACGAGACCAGGCGGCTGTGGCCACAAGCGCTGCCAGCAGCAGCATGTTTGCTTGTCAGGCTCTGCTGTTGTTGAGAGTCAGAGGAGGGTGAAAGGGAGCCCAGATGGGGACAGTCTTCTGTGAGAGGAGGAGGTGACTCTTGAGCGCTCTTCAGCAACAGGTCTTCTGTGTGCAAGCGGATGGGGCACGTTTACCGATAACCCTCTGCAGGCTGGTAAATGGTAACACCGGTTAGGAGGCTGTAGTCCTGTCTGCTTTTCAGGTAAATATGAGAAACATTGGTCAATCTGATGATTGTGGCCCTGTAAGACTTGAGCCAGCTTTGTCATCCAGCTCTGGGATGGCAAAGCGCCAGGGAGCCCCCATGCTGGTGCTGCCCTCCACCAAAGCAGCCAGAGGTCATCAGCCTGCAGGGACCAGGGCAGCTGCTCTTGGGGACATGACTTTGGTTGTGGGTGCGGGAGGAAATGTGTGGCCACAGGATTTCAGTTTCAAAGCTCAGTTGGGATGAAAACATTTCTGAGAAAGGAAGGCTGGAAAACAAAAGCAGGGCTGCTGTCAACAGCCATTGCACAGGGCATCTCGGGGAGCAGGGGTGGTGCCACACAGAGCTCCCCTGTGGCCACTGTGAGGGAGATGAGCTGCTTCAGCCTCCCTCCTGCTGGCAGTTGGCCACATGCAGGAAGCCAGCAATAAGCTTGTGTTGCTAACTGGCTTGGAAAGGTGCTCTTGAGCACAGGGCTCTAGGGAGAGGCAGACAAGGAGAGACACCTGCCTCTGTGTGGTGGCAATGGATAGGGTCCCTCTCTTCCCAGTAAATAACCATGAGAAAGTCCGTTTCATTTTCTATCAGGCTACCCTGAGGGCAACAAGGAGAAATGACTTGAGGACTGGCAGGCATAACAAAGTGGTGAGGAAGAGACAACAATGATACAGACTTTAAGATGAGGGGAGAGAGGTACAGGGAAAGGTCACTCATCCCAGCAGCATCCCATGCCAGTCTGCTGTGAGGGCAACCCTAGTGAATCAGAGTGAAAACTGCATTGGCAATTGTAGGTTGAGGACATGAAATCAAACCCTGTTGCCAAAATCTACTAGGACCTGTATAAAACAGTGCAGTATGTAGCTCTTCTTCTGATCACACAGCAGAAATCTATCTTGCACCTGATCCCAGATGGAGAGTAAAGGAATATGGTGGTGAGTGGGTCTCACAGAATTAAAGGTCTAAATTACAGACACTATCTAGGTTTTGTACTGTAGCTTTCTACCACCACAAGTCTCCCAGTAGAAATAATTGCAGATCAAACTTGATGGTGTCTGTGCCTAGAGGACATGTGCAGTGGCCAGGGTATGTTCAACAAAACACCTTTCCAGGTTCAAATTTTCACCAAATGGACTTCTCATGTATTAAATGGCCAACATCCCCTTTCGGAGAGCTTCATTACCTAAAGTTATCTAAATAGCTTCTCCTTCTTAAATCCCTGCTGACTGCTCCTGATCACCTTCTTTACCCTCGTGTCTGTACACGGCTTCTAGAACTGGTGGGCTGAACTCTTCTTGAGCTCGGATGAGATTCTTGAATGTCAGTCTTTGTAGGGATTTATAGTGACTGCAATGCAGAGCAAGACAAAAAACAAAGTAGGATGTGCAAGATCACCAAGTCTCATTTCTATTCCTGTCTTTTTATGAAGAGAAAGCACTGAGGGGATGGAGATTTGTTTCTCTGCTTGCTGCAAGGATTCTAATAGAGAAGAGAAAATTACAGCGGACAGTTGTTCACACACACAGACAGTCCGTGTGCATAGTCAGGTGAGTGCTTTCAGTACAATCAAGCCTTCATTTTAAGAGCAATGTTTCATGTATTTACCCTAAAGTGACGGAACTCTCCAGTTTCTGGATGTTACAAATACGTGTGAGTACTGAAATGATATGCTTACTGATTGCTAACATCACATATTTAACAGTTGTCACAAGCTGTTGTTGCTTTGCATATCCTGCTGCAGAAAATCATGAGAGAGGGCTGGAATAGGCAAGTATTTTTTGCAGAGTTCAGAGCTTGCAGCTCAGACCGCAAAGCACCTTTTTGTACAGCTTATCTTTGCCCAACTAATGCTGTGATGCGTTGTAATACCAATATGCACAGTAGTAAGTACCAGAATCCCTTGGAGTCAAATCATTTATCATGAGAGTATAATGATACTTAGGATGCGTCTGAACTTGAAATCTCCTCCTGTCGCCCCTGTCATCAAAAGTAGCTGACTGTCCCCGCGCATACAGTATCCTTGGTGGTGGCTGTCCGGGAAGATGCTTGTACCAGTGCATGATGACTTCGTCTTGCAATTTGCACAAAATGCTGATGGACGTGCCCTGTATCTGTGTTTGGAGCTTTGGGGTTTGCACTGGCACTGTCCATGTGTCTCCACCTGGAAGGAGAAGCAGAGAAATGGTGTGAGGGCAAGAAACTGCCGGAGTTTGAAGCCAGGAGAGTGTTCTCCGCACATGGGAAGGATGGAGGAGAGGAATAAAGGGCTTACAGGACCAAAACGAAGCTGCAAGAAAGAGTGGAAGCAGCAACATGCTGCCTTAGCAGGTTAAACCTGGGAATGAAATAAAGATAAAAGGTTCTAAAGCCCTTCAAGTGGAGAAAGCATTGAACAGCTGGAGGAGGAAATGACTCATTCAGCACATCCAATGTTTGTTCTTCAACTCGCTGCTATGGAGGGGGTTGAATTTACTGGCAAATTAAACCACAGCAGTAACAGTGTAACAGTGTAGAAAGGACCGTAAAAAAATCTATCTAAAATAAGCTTTCTTCATGAAAAATTCATGTATAATTTTCTTTCTACATGATTCTATCCAGTACATTTCTCTCAGACTTACCTGCTGAGCACACACATAAAAACTCAAGTTGTTCAGCCCAGCTCTTCCCAAGGATGTTCTTCTCCCCTTGAATACCCTAAAGCTGTCCCAGGAGCCTTTCCTAGAACACTCTGCCTGCTTTGGGAACATTTTTGGTACCTCAGGAAAGTATCTGTATTATACAAAGTTGATTTGTGTTACTGTACAATTCAGCTGTAGTACCATCACCCTCAGGAGAGCTCCTTTTCCCCAGCACAGACCATGATACCAGCTGAGCTGTAGCACACTGCATTTCTTTGCTTTCCTCTTTGTCCTTTGTTTGTACTTACATACTCAGCATAAACCTGTTGGGATGCTCTAGAGGCAGGAAGGTGCAGGTGTGGCTCTCTGCACTTGACAGAAAGCCTGCCACTCAGGGTACAGCTTTCTGTACAGGCTACCTGAGGTTTGCTAGTTCTGTGGTTCTGCCAGTAGGCACAGTAGTAGGTGCCTTCATCGTTGGGGTTGATGTCATTGATGGTGAAAGTGCAGATGTTCGGGTCTTTTTTCGAAGAAGAATACTTGTTCTTATAGGAATCATTATCATAATAAGCTTGATCTGTTCCGATATGCAGAATCCATTCGGGAGCTTTGGAGGGTAGATGCCGATACCAATGTACATAGGCAGTCTGGAAGACAGCCCTTGACATGCCCTCAAATACACATTCGATCTGTGCAGTTTTAGTTGGCTCTCTGGTAACGGATGTTCGCCTCTGCCTCAGAAGCACTTGTGCTTGCCCATCTAGAAAGGAGGAGAGGAAACAGAACAAACACTCTTAGCCTGCTGTTTGCTCACAGACATCAATACAGGTGCCTTTTGCCACTGCCCTGTGCCGTGGCTACAAGGGGAACCTACAAGACGAGGCTGCAGCCAGGGCCAGGAGCGGGAGCAGCAGCATCCTGAGGGCTCTTGCCAGCATCTACCTCCCAGAGGAAGCTGACAGCTGTCCCAGCAGGGACAGAGGGCTGCACCAAGGAGAGGAAATGACTCACTTGGGCATCATCCAGAGAGACAGCGCCGGCAGCGGGTGGGGGATGTGGAGGTAAAGCCGCTTGACTGAACCCTGCTGAATTTTAACAGCCCGATGAGTGCTTGTGTACAAGTGGCACAAACTCACCTCCTCCCTCTCATGCACACAGACACAATTACTGTAACTGGTTTACAAAGTAATTTTGTAATTGAAGCAATTTGCACTATTTGGAGCTGCTAAACAATGCCTGGGGTCAGTCGCTTTTCCTCAGGTCCCCTACCAGTAAAAAGGGAGGAAAAACAGGAAAATGGACCTTGATGAATTTGAAGGGTCTCAAATTAGTGCTCATCACACAGCCTGAATGCTGAAGTCCAGGAAGAATAACCAGCAGCCATTTGGGAGCTCAGTGGTAGTATTGCTGTACTAGCAACTGCGTCTTGTCACAGAGAAGGTGAGATGCCGCACCCCAGGGTGGCCTCTCCAAACACTGGGTATTATGCAAAGAAACACAATTTTCTGTTGGCAGAATGGAAATATAAATATCTGTGCTCCTTGCTTTGCAGGTTTGCTGCTGTGTTAGATGAGAAGCCTCACACAAGCCAATTAAGAGACCTGATTTAACTTAAGTGAAGGTTTGATCAAACAGAAAACAAGGAGAAAATAAAACAAGACTCTCTACCAGCAGAGAAGTACGAAGTGAGTCTATGACACCTGCAGTCTTGAACCATGCCTCAAGCTTTTCTTCACTTCTGTCCTACTATTCTGCTGTGCAAATGATGTTAAGTGGGTATTTATTCTAAAGATGTAGCTTGAAGGGTAGTGGGAAGATTTTTTTCTTCTTTTGGCTAACCTCACCTGCCATCCAGTAAACCTACACAGGAGCAGTCCAGCCAAAAACTAGAACCCACCCTTGTGAGCAGAGAGCTCACTACTGAGGCAAACCTTTTTCTTTCGAGATTTACCCCAAGGGATTTCCTTGGGTGGTGTCAGTCTTAACGAAGAGTCACCAAAACTAAAAGATGTTGTATTTTTTATAATAGCAACAACCGTCCCCAACCATGAGACTCAGTTCTGATGCATTTAACTGACTTTTCTCTACAGAACAGCATGAAGATCTTGCTGTAGTACTGAACAACCCATGTTTTCTGGAAGACAATTTGAGAGGAGACAACAATCAAGCTGAAGTTATTGCAGAACAGAACCCCCTACAGCTCTCATGCTGCAACTGACAGCTCATACACAAGGGTCTACATTAGAGAACTTGTGATGAAGTCTAGCACTAGGTCTGGAAGGTTGGTACATTGAACTATTGATTTCTTTTGCCACACACCTTCCCTCCTTCCTCTGCCCTTCTCTCCATCTTCTGCCCTTCTCTCCATCTTCCACCCTTCTCATTTTACTTTCCTTCTGCTGATTTTCTCCTCTTTTTGCCCTTCTCCTTTTGTCCTATGCCACCTTCTTCCCTTCTTGTCATCTTCAGCCCTTCTTGTGCATTCTGCCCTTCTTGTATTTTTATGCCCTTTAACTTCTCCTGCCTTTCTCTTTCTTCTGCCCCCATCTCATCCTTCTGCCCCCGTCTCCTTATTCTGCAGCCTGGCAAAGGTAAGTCACAGGTACACAAAGCAGCAACAGGAAGACAGGCCAAGCTGTCCCTGTCTCCTGAAGAGGGAGAATGTGAGGGATGAGGATCAAACTCTGAGTTTGCACTGGGCAATGGAGCCAGAGAGAGCCAGGGCATGAGTGGTGCCTTGGAGGTGCAGTGGGCATGAACCGAGCCCAAAGGGCCCCGAGGAGCCCTAAACATGGGGCTGTGCTCATGCTACAGCGGATAAGCAGCAACCCCTGTGGTCTACTCTTGGGAGTCTAGAAAGCTTCCTCCCCCTTGCCCTGCCAGGCAGCTCAGTGGAAAAAGCCTTTCTCCTGCCAGGCCTCTGTTGGAGGAAGAACTTTCAGGACTTTTGCATTTGTTGACCCTCTGCACCAGATGTGGGCCTCACTGGCTCCTGAAGAGTATATCTGGTGGTTTACATGCTACTTTGTTCTCTGCACTGCATTTACAGTGCCTGCGGTGGGACAGAAGTCTTGCACACTCAGAGTGGGACTTTTACTACTGTCTGGGCATTCTCTTTTCTCTCAGATTTTCTTTAACTGCTATTAAGCACCTGCATATGCAACACAATTCCCTTTGGAATGATTTCAGCTTTGCCAAATCAATCTTAATTATAAGGTCCTGTCTGTTACAGGAGACACCATTTAGAAAGCACTACAGTTTTCCCTATGTGATGCTTCTGTGGTGATTGAACAGATCAGAGTGAAGATACCCATGCAAGAGAAACACAGATGCTGCCAGAGATGTGCTACACACAAGGGCAGCATCAGAGCTGAAATCACATGGATGAAGACTAAGAGAGGAGTCTGCAGAAGGTAATTATCTTATACATTATGTTATGCATTTAGCAAGGTGTATGAATGTATGCATCTATGTAGCCCACTTCATGTTCTCACCTGATTGCTTGCATCACGTCCACTGCAGTCCCCTTGTCTGCAGTGAACATCTCACCACCAGAGAGCACATCAGAGCTGACAGTGGCACTGATAATTACAGCGCTTCACACTCTGTTGTGCTGCTTTCAGAGATATGGCTTCATTAACTGAACTAACTTCTTTCTGTAGCTGGGAACTGCTTATCAGGCGGTGCTTCATCAACTGTCACCTTAGTGTTTAAACACAAAAAGAGAGATCTTTTAAATTACATCTGTTTTAAAAATAACAGTAAAATCTGATTTCATCCTTCAAGCAGCATGGTACTTCTGGCTGCTACCACTCTAATACTCACTCATGCTCTGCTTGCACGTGGGTATGCAAGAGGGGACAGTCTTGTAAACTGTTTCCCACCCCATCCACCTAACCTACCCATCATGGTGACTTTCTTTTGATGCCTTTTTCCCTGTATAAGCAACACACTAAGGAATTTTCATTAAGCATGAGCTTAAAGAGACTATGATTTATTTCATGTCTATGGCATCAGTAATCAGAGCATCCTGGAATCACATGCTACACAATCTGAGCAGGACTATACCCACCCAGCCTCGCTTCCCTCTTCTTGCAGCAGGGGCAGATACACCCAGCTGTGAGGTCTGGAAAAGGTAGAGCAAGGTGTGGAGAGGAGCAGAAAGAGGACAAAAGGGATAGAAATGTCATTCAGCTTATACATTTCTCATTATTCATACCACCACCAGATAGATGAGCTGCAAATACACTGTATATTCACTCACTCACATGAGATGTTCCTCCGTCTTCAGTTATTTTGTCATACTTCCAAGGCCAGACTGTGCATGATCAGGCCACAGGATCAGGAGACTGGGTCACTAAATCTTTCAAGGTTAGTGGTGTCTTAGGCATAAGTAAGTCTTTACAGCCACCAAGATACAGTGTATCTTGGTGGTTTACAATCACTCTGAAAGCATTAAATTCAGTAATTTGTCAAATCCAATGTAGTATGTCAATGAGAAGAATCCAAGAAAAGGGAGAAATGATTCTGAGCTAATGTAACTTGATGGGTGAGGGTACCACCAGTAGGTAACAGCAGTACATATTGGAAAGGGTTTTCTTTTCTTGCCCTAGAATAGGCATCTATAGATCACAAAGAAATACAATTATTTTATACTATTAATCTCAGGAGCTGCAGGTGGCAAAAGTAGCTGAGATTGTCTGCGTGTCTAACAAACAAAACTAGCATAAGAAGAAAACAAACATGAGAAACAGTTGTTAACCCAAAATGATGATAAACACATTTCTATTCATGAACTCCTGCTGTTAGAAGGAAAAACTGAACAGCAAATCAAAGTGCTTTCCTGCAACCTCTTTGGACTCTGATTTCTCACTGTGACATTTCAGAGCCAAAACCCCAGCTATCACAGTTTCATCATTCAGCTTCTCCACAAAATGCAGCTATCATCAGACTTGCTTTTTAAAGCTACTGTATTCTGAAAAACCAGAGAAACCAACTCTCCTCCTCTTCCACGGCAACAAAAAACTCTGTTTCTTCAACTGAAATCTGACAAATTCATTAGCAACAGATCAGAAACAGATACCATTTGCACCAAAATAAGCTCCCAACCAAAAAAAATCATGAAAAATAACTGAATTGCTAGTAAAATACAGATGTGCCTAAAGCTTTGCTGCTTCCATGCGTCAGCAAACACAACAGAGCAGATTCCTGGAGAACCTTCTTTCCACACAAAATCAGTGGATAAAAAAAGAAATTCCTAAGAGGTAGCAATCTGTGGTCAAGCACAGAGACGATCCCTTGGTGCTTGTGGACGGATATTAGCTGGTGGTCAGAGACTGGAACAGGAGGAGCAGCTAGGAGATGTGCTCAGCTGGGGTTCAGACCTTTTGGATCTCTGGTCCACGACTAGGGTTGAGAGCAAGAGTTTAAATGATGCATCTGTTATGCTGTGTGTCTTTGGAAAAAGAGGTATTAAATTAAGATTAGGTTCTTTAATACAACATATAAACTATAGAACTTCTGTGTTACAAAACTTCAAAAGCACGACAGGTGAAACAGCTTCTTTGGATCAAAGGTTTATTTTTAATGACACAGCACTGGAAAACATAAGTTACAGATGACTTTTTGATACAGGATACATTATATATATTAAAAGGATCTGTGAAGGTATGCTGCATAAATACATATAGTGAAAATATATTGTGTTTATTTCTTCTTAGAGATTAAATCTGTTTCTTTGTTTTTAATCGATTCAGCCAATTAAATAAAAAAGTATAGATTAGCATCATAACAGCTCCCCCTCCACATTATCTCCTTGTAACTACTGCAGCTGGAGGAGGAGACCGAGCCATGCCTTCTCAAAGGTTTAGCAGCTTTGAACATGATGTTATTCATCATCTCAGAATGAAAATTTCACATTACAAACACAGATACTGTATCATGTTTTGGCAATGGAGCAGCTAGTTTTGCTTTGGAACAAAACCATTTCCTGTAATGCCAGACAGTGAAAGAGCAATGCATGTACTGGTGATACTACACAGCCAAAGAACTACGATGAAGTTGTGAAAATGCATATATATCTATATGCACTTATATATACACATATAAGTTCTTGTGTGTATATATATTATGCATGTCCAAAAATAACATTGAAAAACGTTGCAGCGGTTGATTACTCTTGTCAACACATGAAACTTATAATAGTTTGACCTCATTACTACAGGATAACTAATTAAATCTTCTGCAGTGCAACTCAATACAATACACTTAGTGCAGAGAAGTTAAGGTTTTGGTATTGAGGAAGCTAATTTCAGATTTCATGGGAAAGGACCAAATACAGGATCACCATAGCTCTGACAAAGCACAAACAAACCTGTTGCCACGTACGTGTGAACAAACGACATTGGTTTTTTATTTGAGTTTTCTGGTTTTCAGGTACTGCTTCACTGAACTGTTTGCATTCATGCTCATTTCGATATGTTTCAACCAGCTTTGTCTGGCACCAGTCTGTAAACCATTCACAGCTCAAACTACAAAAGGTGGGCTCCTGTGTTTCAAAGAGGTTAAAAACCTACTGACTGAGCTTCATACCACGTTTGGCTGCCGGCACAGAGAACTATTCCAGATGACGTGTGAAGTTCTCTGGGAAAAGTCCTTTATAGCTATTTGCATCCCTGTACTGAAGCCACTCGGATTCCTTAATGCCTGTCAACCAGCCAGCCTCCTGCAAGGAAAAAGACAGTCAGTCTCTTAAACTTCATATCTCTCCGATTCCTTGCTATGAGCTTCAGACCTGAGGATGTTTCAGTCACATGGCTAAAAGATTTGGTATTTTGGTTAAAAAGCAGCCTCTGATGTTGCACGGACTGTTTTCTCTGTTCTGCCAGACCACAATTCCATGAGACCGAGTAACTGCGAGTATATGGCCTTTAGCCCATGTAACTGAACTCAAAATTGGATAATCAGACTTCCAGGCCATCCAGTATTACACCAGATCTGCATTTGAGCAAATCTTGTTCAAAGTTGCCACAATAATATTGGCACAGTTGGGCAGTAAGAGCACAGCAGCAGGCCAGAGACACTGCACAATACCACAGATGGGGAAAAAAATAGTTTTCAATTGGATTTTTTTCCCCTGAGAGTTCTCTTCTCTTGTTCCTGTATTGGCAGTCAGGAGAAATGACAGTTCTTGCAATCACCAGAATTACTCTCTCTAGAAACTCAAACTTAGTTAATATGCAGTTATTTTTCCTATAACTCCTGGAAACCTAAACCAGAACTTGACATGTAAAATTGCAAACAAATCACCAGCAGCGCAGGCAATCAAAAGGGAGATTTCTTATTGGAAAGGGTTGTGATCAATTCTACCTGAAATAAAATCAATTCAGTAGTTTTGACAATGATCAACCTATTCTCATCTCACTAACTCAGTCACTCCATGCCTTGTCCCTTTTAAGAACAGGAGCCAGAGCAAAGCCGTGACAAGCAGGATTTCTAATACTGCCATACTGTTATTGCAGAAAGAGGACACAAGGAGATAGAGTAACTTGGACACACCTTCACATACACCATCGAGTCACGATTGCTCAGTAGCTGCATGTGGTGGTGTACTGGCTCTCTGCCCAAAATTAAGCACCGTTACAGCAGATACAGTATGGCACTGGCTGGGTACATGCAACCAGGGACATGTTTTTGGAGCACGTGGAATAGCTGAGAGAAAAGATAGAGGAACTGCAGCTTTCTACCACAGGCAGCCTGGGTTGTATGAGGGAATGAAGAGTTTTACTGGATAAAATCTTCAACTCAGGGCTAATGGAAAAGCCACTGGGTGGGACTGGTTTGCTTTGAATAGGGGACACAAGCTGTTGTTACCAGCTATATTAAAAATATGGCTTTAGACAGGTCAATTTTGAAGGAGAATAAAGAATAACAAAGATAAGAAGACTATATAAATCAGCAAAGTACCTAGCAAAAGACAAAGAGATTAAGCTTTATGGTGATGTTAAACATGAAGGGCAAATATGTACTGAGTAATAAAGATATGACCAGAATAGTTTCAGAAACATGAATACATAAAGGTTTATTTTCTCCATCACTGCACACAATTTACTCCAATTAATGCTAATGGCATTTTGATGCACACCAGAATATACCTCATGGATTCACCAAGTGAAAATTAAGCATATTTAATACGTAACATCCTAAGTAAAACAGACTGAAGACAGAGAGCACATTTTGCTATCCTTACAGCAGTGTCCTATTCTGCAAATATTGCTAATGAAATCACTTGAACTGCCCATGAGGTAAGATGCAGCATAATCTGAGTAAGGATAAAAGAATCTATTCCTAAAAAAAGAGCAAAGTGCCCTGCTGAAAGAAACATCTTTTATTCTGAAATAGAAAAAAACAACAAACACAAAACCTCATTACTTGTGTCTTGTATTCAAAGAGAGCTCAGCTGAGAGGATGAACACTGGTTATTGCCTCCCTTTAGGCAGCATCCACCACTAAAACAATTTCAAACACAGCCCCCAGCACTCATATGCACTTAGGGCATTAGTATTTAGATCTATTTTAAGAAGTATTCTTCACTGAGAGCAGTGCTCTTAGCTACCTGCATAGGCAGGATCCAGATCCCCACTTCTCAATCCCCAAATAAATGGGAGACTTTCACCAATGCTGCTGGCACTAATAGATGCCCATGTAAATGGTGGGTGCTAACTGTGCAGCACAGTCTTCTCTTTTAAAGCAGTAGCCAAAAATCAATTCACTTCAGTGCAATTCAATTTCACTTATGGAATAAAACTGTTTAAAACTCAAATGAAACACATTGTTAAAGCAAAATTAGATCTCTTAAATGAAATTAAACTGTTGTTGAATTCAGGTTCAGGCTTCCAGAGGGCAGAGTTAGCTTTAGACTCATGCAGCTCTGTGCCCTTTGGCTGTAGGACAACACAATTTGTGTGCAGTCTCAGTGTTCTCTGTGGAAGAATTTGTATCAGTTCTCCAAATCTATACATAAAAACTCTGAACATCTAGGGACCATGCAATCGATTTTACTGCAGTGAATAAGACAAGTTGATATATAGCAACATAATGCACAATTTGTAAGTCATTTTCTGTATTAAGTCTTTGTGTGCATGTGTGCCTGTATTAAATCCACTGCAAAGTAGCATAAAAAAAGCCCTAATAAAAAAAGCTGAGGTTGGATCCTGCTAGTAGCATGTACCTGGGACTTAAGCTGTAGCCAACTGTGCCATTTTGTCTCAAAACCCAGTCCAAAGACAAAAATCTTTGTGATTTCTGACAGTAGTGACATTTTGAATACACATTCCCATTAACTATAATCTGTAAGAAAACCAGTAAGACAAAGATAAATGTTAACAAAAGAAAGACACGTGTTTTTACCTGATCAGCTGTGGTCTCAGAAGGAATTACTAGTACAATATCTCCCCGTTTTAAATTAAGCTCGTCGCTGTTAGCTGCCTCGAAATCATGTAGGACTTCAACCTGAAGGAAATAACACCAAACATGTGATGTGATCAAAATGGAGACATTTTCTTAACAAGATTATGTTAAATCTTTAAAAAAACCAAACAACCCCAAAAGAATATTGTGCTGCCTTTGTGCAAACATATGACTATAGACAGGTACATTCAAATCAACAAGGCTGAGATTGATTCATATCACAGCTTTCTCTTCATTTTCTTGGAAGCAGGAACAGCTTAAGTAAGTCTTCTTGAGGCTACTGAAGGAAACCCAAGATCCTGCCCCAGTATCTCAAGGACAGATGATAGTATAACACCCCACGAGTCCTGCCTCTTGGACAAGTCCTGCCACTCTTACTCCTTCTGCGTGAGGAACTCGCTTTCATTCCCAATAAGAGAAGGGTAGCAGGATTTGCAAATAAATGTGGGAAAGAATTCCAGGAACTGCTATTTCAGAGTCTCATTCTCTTGCTGTGGCCACTGGATGTTATTCTTGCTGCAAACATCCATGGAAATTTATGTGGGATGTACAGCACCCATTTCAACATGTGATCAAAGAGGCGAGTAATGGGAACCCTATTTAATGCTTGTCCTGCAGAGAGCTCCCATTTACTGGCAGATTGGCTTGCCAAAAATACCTGTCTTTCAAAGGCGTGATTACTAAAACATCGGCAGGATCAGCATGTCATTGTGAACAGACCATTTTAACTAAATGATTCTACCTCCTTAAGAGATGTGCTATTCTAGTTTTCTCAAAGCACAGCCAGTGCCATGGTAACTCTGTAATAATGAAAGAAAATGGCATCAAGAGGCAGATGGTTGGCATCTATTCTGCTTCTCTTTACTTATGTCTGACCCAAGAGAGTGATGAAAAACAAGACATGAACTATGTCAGCATGTCCGAGTCAGAGCTGCACACCCTCACCTTAATGCTAATCTCTAAATTTGCTGAAAATACTGAGCAATGAAAATAGACCAAGAGGAATGAAATACTTATGGAGTGCTATGGGACTATTAGTCTGAACTATGCAAATTAGAATAGGAAACATGTAAAGTTCATCCATCCTCAAGGAGCTGCTCAGTGATTCTGAAGTGAGAAGCATTATCAAAGAACCTTGTGAACCAGGAAACCCTAGGGATCTTGCCAGCCAAGGAGAGAACTTCTTATGCCTCATTAAACTTTACTGTTTGATTTCCCTAACAGTTATAACTATAATATTACTGAAGTCAGGGAATGACATTTTGGCTTTATAACCATCAACTGTAGATGTCCCATGGGTTCCAACATAACCAGAACTTCCACTATTGATTTTCAGGCCAGAAAAATGCCAATATTTAATATTCATAGAATCACAGGATGGTTTGGGTGGGAAGGGACCTTAAAGATCAAATATATTGTTAGTATATTAGATATATCATTGGCATCTATCATACAATATTGCTGACTCACTCTGGCAGTCCAGTTTTATTCAGTGTATGAATTTTCAGTAGCAACTTGGTGAGATGAAGGAGCTCTTGTACTTCAGTGAGTGTCACAGCTATGTAAGGATATGCACCACAACAACAGTGTGCAGAAAATGTATCGTCTCAGAATTCACATACAAAGCAACAGCACAGCATTAAAGTTGTGCCTGTGTGCATTTGTGTGTGCATGTGTCTGGCTGTTAAACTAAGCATCCTTTGGCCTCAAGAAATCATCACACTTCCTGCACAGACAGACACGTCCACAGAAGCTAGATCTGAGCGGATGTCTACAAGAAGAATGAAGAAGCAGACCTTAAAGAGAAAGCCAGGTGGCATCGCAGAAGCCGCATCTTCTGCTGGAAGAGGCAGATCCTGAGAAGGTGCAGCCTGGATTTCTTCTGCAGGTTTCTCCTCAGTTCCAGCCTGGGAAGTTTCACTGGGAGAGATGTCAGTGCCCTGAGCGCCCATCTCTGCTGCAGCATCTTTGGACTCGTTCACGACGACTTCATGTTCTTCTCCCTCCCCCTCATTGTTTGATGCTGGCTCTATTACTACTGAAGGGATGCTGCTGACCTTTTCCTGGGAAAAACAAACAAAACCAAGAGTATTCAGTACTTCATTTCAAACAGCAAAACACAATTGTTTGTTTATTGCACAGGGCATATATGAGAATGGAGATTTCCTTCTCTTCCTTTTCTTTCTACATTAAGACAGAAAACTACCTGTGCAAGAATGTAAATGAGTGATCCCTTCCCCGTTTTTCTGTTCCATTGCATCCTCCTGGGTCTACTTTCTATGTTACCGCAAATCAATGCAGTAAATAATAAAAATGCTCTGCAGATAGTTTGGGATGTCATTTTCAATGTGCACTGAAATTAACAGACCTTTCTCCTCCACTCTGCTCATAACTGTGGGTGGATTTGGGTAAGGCCACGAGTTCCAAGAGTCACCATCCTACACTTCTTTGGGAATTCAAGTCAGCAGGGTGAAAGTGAGACAAAAGTGATGAAAGAAGGAAACATGACCTTTTTCTGTGGCTGAATGAGATTTATCCTGATTTATAGCAATGTAACTGAGAGCAGAGAAAGCAAAAAGGCTAAGTAGGTAGATCTGGCTAATAACGAAGTTTGGGCCAAAAAGCAGTTAATGAAACTTGCTGGAGCATCCAACCTGAAAAGAACGTGTTCACCAATCCTCTGCCATCCTACTATAAGCCGAAATACAACATGCAGTAACAGAGGTGGCAACTGGCTGCTCAGCTGCAGAGTCTGCTCTAGAAGCTGCTCCCCAGCTCCTCAGAGGTTGCAGAAGAAAAGGCAGCAGGCCAGATGCAGATACATGGCTTGACCACCACGATTTATGTAAAACAAAGTAATGCTATTGATAGCACATGGTGCCAGGAGGCAAGAAAAATTCATTACTTTCTCTGCCTATTTCTCCAGACAGCCCTGTCAGGTTATGTGGTAAAGCTTGCCTCCACAGAGGAGCACAGAGAGACTACAGCAGGAACAATATCTTGCCCATGCTGCTCCCAGGCCCCTCACAGGAGCCATCAGCCCATCAAGCCCCATTTCCACAATCCCAGGGGAGCACAGAGGCACAAAGGTAGGCACAACTCAAACTAAGGACTCACAAGAAGGGGTACACTGTGTGGGCCTCTCCTAAGACTAACCCGGTAGAGCCTCAGCCTTGCTACTTGTTGGACCTGGGGACACAGAGCTGCAACAGCCTCAACTCCTTTGGGCAGCTGCATCTGTCCTGATGCCCATAACAAACTTCCCCATGCACCGACACGAGTTACCTGAGACACATCAGCCTCCCTTTCTTCTCCCTGAGGTTTTTCACCTTCAGCAACACCCTCCTGCTCAGTGGTAACAACACCGTCACCAGCTCCTGCTGCCACAGCTGCACCACCTTCTGCTTCCACAGCCCCCTCGGCGGCAGGTACCACCTGCAACCAACAGAAGAGATGAACCCTTCAGGGTGTGAGTTCTGGATATCTGCTGGAGGCACCATGGACCAGCCTCTGCTCTGTGACTTCCCTGGGTCGTGCCAACCCATGGCCTTGGTTTCACTGGGGCTCCTCCCAGCTTGTGGGAGAGAGCAGCACCAGGGTCAAGCTTGTGCAAGGAAGCCGATAACAGCTGGGGAAGGCACATCTATGAAACCCCACTAGAAAGCTCTTAGCACAGTCCTTTGGTGTTACTGGAGTAACAGTTTGCCAAGGCTGTAGTATTCTTTCCTTCTCTTGCCTTCAAGCTGTATGGTGGAAGAAATTCACCACAGGTTTCTGTTGAGAAGGACGAGCTTGCAAGCTGTCCAGGGGTCCACAAGACCCTGATAGTGGAGTCTGTTCTCAGGAAGAGGCTCCAAGTGTTCTCCAGCTACTGTCACCTACCTCTAGACCTGGGCTGGCTTCGAAAATACTGCCTTACTTACTTCTTTTCTAATAGAGAGAGTTGCAAACTGGGCTCTAGCAGCAGAAGCAAATATATTCTACAGCTGGATAAAGATCAGAAATCTTCAGATTCCATCAGATACCAGACAAAAATACAACTGTAAAGATCCATAGCTAGGTCAGGATAAACAACACCACCAACATACATAAAAGCCCATTCAGTATGGATGAGACTGAACCATTTCTGATCAGTCTCTGTTGAAAAATAAATGCAGTTATCTGTTTCAGTTCTTGAAATGTGGATAGTAATGTACCTGCCTATAGATCAATGTCGAATCCTTCATCCAGCAGAGATTATTGGTGTAATTTAGGTATCACCCTAACACTGGTATTGGTACATACCTGTATATGCTTGCAGTAGCATATTGGATATACAGGGTGGGTTAACTTTAAGGGATGGAAGGTGGAAGGTAAATGATAAAACTCATTCTGTTAATCCAATTAATTTCAACATGGTATTTTTAATGTATGACAGATAGCACCAGGATAAAGTAAAAACACTAAAGTAAAACAGTTTTCTAGGTACCCATGTGAAGCTACGGTTAGCAGAAATAGCTTTGATCTCCAGTTAACAGCCTCATACTCTTTGTTTCCTCAGTTTGATCTTTCTTCCACAGATGAGGCTAATTCAGCTACCTGAATTCAACTTGATGTACTTGTAAGTAACTGTCCATGGGCACTCTTCAGGCATTGTTTTTCAGCAGTACCTAACATTCTGCACTATTCCTATTCGCTACTATTAATTGATATGACAAAGAAATTCTGGAGTCCTGAAGGCAGAAAATACTGAAGGGCTTTGTAGAAATCACTGGAGAAGCTTCAGTTTAAATTGCAAATGCTGCTGACAAAGAATGCTCTATTATAAAAAGAAGTAAGATCAAAAGACATAGGCAGACATTGAAATCTTCACTGATGACTTGTAAGGCAAGCAGGCCTGCCACTGCTAGTATTGCCAATTCTAGCAGCCTTGACCAAGAAGATATCCAAATAAAAGATGAGTGCAAAAGCCCTGGAAGCAGCTAGTAGGAAAGAGGGGAAATAGTGTGCGTATCAGATTGATTTTATACCGTGCGCTTCTAACAGCATGCTGCAGAAATTGATCTCACTGTCTGTTGTGATTAGGATCAGCACTACTTTTCTATTTATTGGACTTGTATAGCCCATTTTATTTCACTAAGGAGGAGAATACTAATTTACATGAATCAGCTCTCAAATGCCCTGCAGCGAAAGGGTGATGCTGTCGCAGCCTGTAGCCATGAGCCGCTGAATGTATACCACAGCTCACAACTGCCTGATCATTTGTTCTTGTGGCCTAGAGTACAAACACAATGCAAGCTAGATGATTAAAAAAAGCTTTCACAAGAACACATGTGGGGTAACACAGAATGAACCTCACCATCAGCCTCAAATATATTTGAATAGTAGGGAAAAGAAAGAGGGAGGTTCATGCCACTGAATTCACACCTTGCCATGGCAAACCACATACTTGCAGATAGTTACCTGCATTACCTTACTTCATGTAAAACCCATCCTGCAAATTGCTTTTCCAAAGGTCATCAATGATACCAGACAGTCTAATAGTGTTCCAAATTAGCTATCTCTAGCAGCATTACTGACATTTGGACAGTTGTCCCATTATACCAATCACAAAGAAAGGGTCATCCAGTATAATGAGGGCTGTGAAAGAAGAGCCACTTGACTGCTTTAATTGCAACAGAAGTGGATGTTGCTTTACCCAGGGTGCGTCCGATTCAGATGGTTGCACTCTCCTCTCATTAACAGTGCTGGCCGCTCAACACAATGCCATGGATTTGGAAGCAAGAATGAACCCAGGCAGAGAGAAGGAAAGGTCTGCCAGAGGAGCTCCCTCAGCTATGCTGCTTTTCCAGAGCTGAGGATCTCACCCCATTGCTGGATTTAGAAAGAACCTGGGTGGTTTTTATGGCAGTTGGTTACAATCAAAGCTAAGCTAGTTAATATAATATCAAGAGGAACTGATCATCATGCTTGAAGGAATACATCAATTGCTTGCAAAGTCTTGGAAGACTTTTGGGGTGCTACTTAAGACTTGATTGTGCAAGTTACAGTATCAAAGGGACCATCCTCCACTGGAGGCCAGATATCAGCTTAGCAAATAGCCTGATCTCTTATGGCAGCTCTCCTGCATACAGTGATTTTGTGATTTTAAATAGAACACAGGGTCAAACTTACCAGGTAAGAGACCTCAGCTATGTAAGGACAAGATATATGAGAAAAAAGAAGAAATATTTCAAAGACTTGGCCTTAGTGCTCACAGGAGCACAGATTTCTTGCATGTTGCTCTTGGACCAGACTTCTTGGGAGTGACAAGCCACACTGAGGAGCAACGTAACACACACTTGCACTGTGTTGAAAACGAGCTGGGCTTGATCTACCATTCCCATCCAGTACTTTCTTGCTAGTGGAATACCACTGATTTCTGTGCTGTGTGGCAGCACTGGTAAGGAGTAAGGCACCAGTGAGTCCCAAACTCACTTCCCAGTGAGCCACAGATAGATCCTTGAATCTGGCAGAGCTACTGCTGTTTTAAAGCAGGGTAACAAACCTAAGCTTGGGCAGCTGGACTTACCATGTTCTGAAACCAAAGCAAATGGTGACCAGCACACAATCCTTTTCTACACACTGTGACACCAAAATGAGTAACAACAAAAAAGGAGGTTGTCAGCACCTCGAGACAGGAATCCTAAGTGATTAAGGAGTAAGCAAGGATTGTAACTAGCAGTTTCCCAGTCCCTACTTCTATCCCTGCATTTAATATGAAGCCATTCCTCTTGTGCTCTGCCCTCTGCGTGTTTGCACACATTATTATTTCACTTTAGTATAGAAAGATTCACAGGAAGTAGTTTTATCACCTCTGGAAAAATATAAGCAAAATATAATCAATCAAGTCTACACATGCACAGCTTAATGTATGTCATTGAGCTTTTCAGTTGCTTTGTAATTTGATTTTAACTCTATCTAATTTGATGCTGGCTTTGTGCTTTAGCAAACAAAGTTTTAACTTGATTACTTTCAAATAGCTGTTTAGTTTAGGGTACATTGTGCTAGTAAAAGCTACTGGGAATCTATGCAGTATATTTCCAAATGTCAATAGAAACAGATTTATACTTATTTCAACCATGAAGCTGCTTTGTTTGCTGCCCTGAAATATTTATCACTCTGTACTGCTGCAACAGGCAGTTTCTAAGGCAGGCCCTGCATTGAATGAGAGATTCTCTGGTGTTAGAATATATACCACAGATAAAGATATATCTGTGCAGTGTTATAACAGATACCACAGCTGCATCATATTGGCCTGCATATCGGTGATGTGCAAATGACAACTGTATTCTTTGCCATGATTCTCGTGAAGATATTAAAGCACAACCACAGCCTCAAGGCTGTTCACATGTACCTCGCTTTCTTTCTCAGCAACTCCAGTTGTCTCCTTATCCCCTGCCTCGACACTGTCCTGTATAAAGAGGAAACATGGTCATCACCTTACTCATGCTGAGGCAATAGCTGCAGAGAAATCAGTTATTAATCAAGCTTAACAGAAGCACGGCATGTATGGGATGCAATGAAATGAATGGCTGGAACTAAATGGGATAGTATATAGCAAGCAGAAAGATTCTTGCTGCCACATATAAGCTGAAATAAAAGTACTTATAGGCTAAAACCCAACAAATAAAACCTTTTACATATGTTATTAGGAGCAGCAGCATCAACTTCAAAGAGCTGTGTAGTAAGCAACACCCCACAACACACTGCTGACCTTGTGGTTTCCAGAACCCTCAAACGTCTCCCACCCAAGACTCCAAATGTTCCCATTATAACCTATTGCTGCCCTTGCAACTCACCAGAGCTTCAAGGTAAACTTTCTAAAGCACTTACTTCTTCCACTCATGTTGGACTGCAACTCATTTAAAGGGGCTGTTCAAAAGAGGTGGGTCACAAAATTCATCATTTTTTGGCAGAATCACCCTTCTCTAGGTCCATATGCAGTGGTACATGCAGCAGGTGCCTGACATTTAAGAAATTAGACACGTGTCAGTGGTCTTCCAAATCTGACACCCACTGAGGTGTTCAAGGGATTAAGTACACTGAATAATAATGGGCTCCCCCCAAACAGTACTGTTTCCAGCACAGATGCCATCTAACACTGGGTCCTTTTCCACAGGTCAACAGTTGTTAAATTGCTAAATTTCTACGTGGGTGAATTCCAAATTGCGAACTTGCTAAACTTCAGGGCTGGTTTGGAACAGTTGGAGATGCTTTTTCTGTTCAGGTTGAACTGAGGACACAGGCTGTTTCTACAGACACTCTGCTGAGGAAAAACAAATCAAAGCCCTTCACAGGAAACCCACTTTGCTATTAAATTTTGAGGCTGTCTGCATACACAGCTAGATCAAACGCTCCCAAAGAGCTGTAAGGGTGAAGACAAATGATGCAAATGTATATGAGGGCATGGTAGATAGGACCATCTGCTTTGGCAATCAGAAATTAGGAGACCTCAAGTACTAATGGCCTTCACACACCCAAACCTGTCACACCACATTTTCTAGTTGTAAGTTTTCAGTTTCAGCTGAAATGGCTGCCTGTTTCCTCTGTGATGGAAGGATGCCGAGTTATATCCAGACTTCGTATCACTCATGTCTTTCCTAATCTAATCTTCTAGTATTGCCTGCGGTCACCTTATAAGCCCCAAACATGTCCAGACGCCAGGGCAAGGCAGATGCTGACAGCGGTGTTACCATAGAAACCTCTCACAGCTTTATCCCATTAAAATTACAGTGTTATATAACCTTTTCTTTTAATGACCAATTCTTCTTGACCCTGCCACGCCTCTGCCATGGAGTCTTCCATTTTATATTAAGTCTGTGGGGACTATAGAGAGTCTTAAATAGGAAAAACCCAAATATCAACAGCAAAATATAACCATTTCTTACCCTTGCGATGCACACAGCCACACACACAAGTCTCAATTTTTCCCCTTTTTTTTCTACAGAAGAGGTATACACAATTGTTTCTATTGCCCGTAAAAGCTTTATGTCCAAATGCAAGTCAGGAGATAGATGCTTTCCCTACTTCTACTATTAAAAAGTGCTGAATTTCTGCCATCAGCTGCATTTACAAGCCAGTTTGCCTTCAGAAATGAGCATCATCCTGCACCTTATAGCCAGGAACGTGACAGCCTCTGCCCTTCTCTTAATATTACCCTGGCAATATTCTGAATCCCACCAGCCCAACTTTGGAACTCTTTGCAGAAGAATCTAATATATACATATACATATTTTTAAATGAGGCCTGTTTTCCAGGCTAACTGGAAACAGTTTTGGTAGGAAAGAGGAAAGTAAGGAGAGCTATCCTTGCTTCCCAAAGCTTGGGACTTCCCAATTTGTCTATTGTGCACTAGTCAAATTAGTAGCATTTTGCTTTTGCATTTTTGATTAGCTGGAGGCTGGGATTTTGTGGATGGTGGGGTGGAGAAGAGAGGCATGGAAGCATGAACTGGACCAATTTTAGGGCAGGAAAGCCTAGTAAAAAGGATGGCTGCAATAACACCTCAGTAAAGTAATACCCTGGTTCCATCAAGTAAGAAAAATATGCTCCTGCAGACTTCAACAGAATGGCACCATCTACACCAGTTCTCTTCTGTTCACAAAAGCCATATATTTTTAATGGCCTCATCCTCCAACTTTGCACCTGCCCTTAGCGGCACACTCAGAATTAGGATGCAGTCAGTGGCTCCTCTGTATATGACCACTGTATTGCTCTGCCAAACGGTACATTCCACCATTTGGACACCATGAATTGCACATACAATGGGATTCAACCATAATTAGATAATCCCAAAGCTGCAGGCTGTTTCCTGGCTTCTGCTCTACTTGCTTAGTGTCTACACAGACTTTGACAGGACGTAGTTTTGTACACACAGCTTTGAAAACCATAGTATTTAGCTGAGTATCTGCTGTAATGGAAAAACATCAGAGTTCAGGCATGCATCAGATCCAAAGCACTGAAAGGCTCTTTCCAAACTAATGAGCATAATGGACGCCAAAAAGCTGATCTCTGAGCAGTGCTCTCAACTCTCTCTGTCTCACATGTAGGAGAAGAAGAAAGTGAAATAACAAGATTTCGTAAGCTGTCACTTCATTATAACATCCTCATGTCATCTTTGTTTCAATGTGAGAAACTGATGTAGTGAGAGGTGTAACATTAGTTGGAAAAGAGTTAATGCATTTATAGAAATAAGTTAATGCATTATTATCCTTCAGACTGTACCCTTGGGGTTTTACAGCTGCCTTTGGGGATGCTATGGAAATAGGGAAATGACTGTTTCAGTGTGCAGAAGTCCAGGGACGGACTTTTTGCCGTGGTTAACTTCTGTTGGTGCACATGGTCATTCTGTCCTAATTACCAAACACTTTATCCCCTCCCCAAACAGGATCAGCTGTGGACAGCTACTAATAAAATCTTTATTTGTTCTATGGCATTTGAGACCTGAAGGACCAAGGCAAAAATACGTAATGAGATCCCAGGCAGCAATTCTGACGAGCGCTCATAATGAAGTTGGCAATCCTGTTCAGGCAGAGTAGGAAACAGCAAGTAACTGTATACAGAACTCCCTGTCCTCAAGTGGTACCCTATCCCCTGGACCATTCCTTCCCTAACATAAATGAAAACCCTACCACAAAATTTACTGTGAAGCTCCTCCAATGAAGAATGCATGCCATAAACTTCCTGGATTAATGGGATGTGACAGGAAACTTCCCACAGAAAAATTAACCTGATTAGAGGCTGCCACTCCAAACTGGAAGTTACCAAACTTGAGTAAGGATTCCCAGACAGAATCTATCAATATTTTACAAGTCTACTTTTAAAGTAAACTGTCACTTTTGAAGCAAACGAATGCAGAACTGTCGAGAAACGACATGTTCTCATCCTTAGCAACTCTGTACTTTCTTTAGCTTTGATCGTATTTGTCATTAATCCTAATCTTCAAAACTCTTCTTTGCAAATCCTGGAAAGCCCTTCCTGAAATAACAGCCCCTCAGAGCTAAATGCAGAATGACTCCATTTCGGACATTTTAAAAATCAACACTTTTAGCTTGCTTTCCCAAATTAGCAAGGACAACTTCATATTTAAAAAAAAATGAAGAAAACCCCAGCAAAACAAGCAAATAAACAAAAAAACACCAAACCCCAACTGTTTTTCTTCATTAAATCCTTACAGATGAGCACAATAAAGCCATCTAGAAATAACCTTTTCAGCTGCATTAGTATTTGTCGTTCCACATTATTCCCTGCCATTCACTCACGGGAAGAGGAGACCTCCAAACCAATGACTGATTTCCCCTCCATCCTCCTTTATTCCAAACTATCAGATTTACTCTGACTAGACACGAGGCATTCTGGACAAGAGTTTGACAAACCAATGTGCCTCAGACAGGCAGTTCCATTCTTTGCCTTACTACAGAGTTGACAAGTTATTACCGTGATTTATATCAACTGAAAAGAAACCACACAGGAAGGGGAGAGCCTGGTCTACGTAGACCACAGCTCTTTCTCCCGAATGCTGACATGTAAAGATCTCCAAACTGGTTATCAAGTTCCCTCTTCAGCTCATGGCTGGCTTCTAAAACCATGAACCTTGTAGACAACTTGTATTACAATTGCTTTTTTCTAGTACTTTCATGCTTTAGCAAGAACCATACAATATGTACACTGGCTTAGTGCTCAGCTTGAAATGAAATGAGAAAGCTGCTAATAAGGTCATTTAAACATGGCATCAATTCTTTCTCCTTTTGAAGTTCATCTGGAATCAAACAATCTGTGAAACCACAACCACTCAGCCAAACTTCAGTCTAAATTGCCAAACATAAGAGGAATACACTTTAGGGCTGATAGGAAGATGCGTGCTGGAGAGGCATGCTGTGACACAGGCCGGTGCTGGGGAAGCCATGGACGGATGGTGATGATGGAAAAGGTGGCTGAAATGCAGCAGACACATCCACCATGATGGAAGGTGGCTCGGATGAGGCGCAGGAGGTGGCATGGGGGACAGGTCACTCACCGCAGCCTGCTCTGCTGGCTCGGCAGGCTCAGCAGGGACAGCCTCCTTCTCCACAACAGCAGCAGCAGGGGTTTCCTCAACCTTGGGTTCCCCGGGTGGAGCTTCTTCAGCCTCAGGCTTTTGTTTTATGGATTTTTAAGTAGACAGTGGAAGAATTGTTGAGAAGTACATTATAATGGAGAGGGAGGAGGGGAATGGGGACTGTGCCCGGCACAATGCTGCTTCAGGCTCAATCTCGCTGGGCTTTGCCAGGGAGAAGACAACCATGCTTGGCCTTACAGCATCTAAAGAGCATTTTCATCCTCAGTGTTCAGTATGTAAACTCAGCCAGTCCTACATCCCTCCCTCACACGGAAAGAAAGCATCAGCTTCAGCTTCCTGAGTTACAGAAAGGAGTGATGGAACTGGGGGGAAGGCGCTCAGAAATTCTCCAGAAACTTACGGTAAGGCCAGAAGCTGAAAATGGCACTCGTGCGTACCAACTATGGGCTTCAAATGGAAGCTCTTTACATTACCCCCAATTCCCTAGGTCTGTCTGTTCTCAGACATTACAGCCCCTCCTCCAGTGAAGACAAGAAGCAATTAGCAGAGACTCAAACAGTTTTTATATGAACAAGGGCAACCACTGACTGCTGGAATTCTAGCAGTGAAAATCATCCCTGGTTTCTTATTAAAATGCATTCCCTCTTGAGCTCTCAATCAGCTACAACGCGTCCATTTATCAACCCACTACTGGGAAATCCACCCTTTTAAATTGTGGCCTAGGCTTTCTTTTAAAGCAAGAAGATCTAACAGATATCACCAGCCCTGCAACACGTTCAGTGCTGTGGCAAAGTAGTTCACAGCAAAAGTGAGGTCTCCAGTGGAGACATCACTTGGTAAATATACGCGCGTACAAGGGGAGAGCTGCAAGCTGTGCTCAGCATTTTCCATTTATAAAGATGGCTGACTCAAACAGATAAAATAACCCCAGTAGATTAATTTGCCATGAACAAATTGTTCAGCACAATATGAAGCTCAAGAGCTATTTAACTGCTTTGCAGCTGATAAACAGGCAGCTGGCTAGAAGGTCTCCTGTGATGAAAAGGCAGCTTCCACAAAACTCTTAAAGACACTAAAATCTTCCCCTCCATGGTATTTTTCAGGAAGAATCCCATAGCCTCTCACTTTTTTTCCTCACATATTCCTTAAGCAGCCTGATTTTTAATGAGGTACAGAGAAGTCTGCCTAAGCAAGACCTTCAGGATTTGCCCAGCATAAAGAAACATTCATTATATTATACCATGCTGTGCAGAAATCTCTCTGCGTAGTGTATTCATGCTAGCTCTAGGGAATTTCACAAAGAAGAAATAGGACTGAAATGAGAAACACAAAGTATATTTATCCCAGGTAAGATGATTAATGAGTTTCCTGAGGTTTAATGCTGGAAGAAACTTTCAGGCTTAAAATCACAGGTAACGCCATAATGCTGATTGCATCGATGTTCTTAAAGTCACTTGTTGACAAGCAGTCTTCAGACCAGTTACCACATTTCAGCTACCAGTACAAATATCTCACTGTATTCAGTAACCATTATGAACACAAGTACCACCAGAGGCATTATACAAAAGCCACATTAAATAATATTGAGCATCACTCTGCTGCTATTAAGTAGCTATAGCGCTCACCCAGCAATGCTGCTATTCCACATCCTTACTCCAGGCTAACCAAAGACTGTAAGAGAAACTAAGAAACTGCCCAAGTATGATCGCTTCCAAAAAGACTCTCCACTCCTCAGAAGTGGGCCATGCCCAGTATTAATATCTGGAGAGTGGATAAAACTATAACAATACTGCAGACATTTAAACAGCCACCAGGTACTATCACCTGCTTGCTGTACACTGGACCATAGTACTCATTCTTGTAATTTCTTACATGCAATAAATGAACAAACTGTTTGACTGCTCCTTTGAAAAGTTAATATACCTTAGAATACCCTGGTTTTCTTTTCTTTTTCTCTGTGCTAACCTTGTGCAAGACTGTTTCAGTGAGTAATGATTTACAACAACACCACCACCCACCAACTCATCCAGCTTAAGGTTTTGTGACTTAGAGGATGGAAAACTCAAAAAGGAGAAAATAACTATGCACAAAGGAAAAATGGTGCCAGTTTTTACAAGGTACTTAAAAAGGAAGCAAAAGCCACGACTTACCAAAGGCTCCGTCACATTCTCATTTGGTTGCACTGTAAATGCAGAGGTATCCTAGATACAGAAATGAAAAACAATGATGCAAAAATATTTGAGTCAGGATGTTTGCAGGTGTCTATCAAATATTTGATTTTTTAATGGTTAATTCAGGTAAACTCATAAGTAAATTCACACAGAATAAGATGACAGAAAATCTAAATAGATATTAATTATTATTAGTTAAGCACTGTTAATATTAAAGAAATTCCTTTTTCATTTATACATTCGATGCTTCTAAACCGCGCAATGTTATTAAAGGTAGTGAAACCCCCTTCAGTTAATATATGTGAATAGCAAGGGCTTTGCTTCAGACACAATGGACTTCTAAGTAGTAAAACTCTGAATCCTTTTTGCAGACTACATGTGCCCATGCCTGAAGAGTACACTAACTCTAAGATCCTTTCACATCCTCTTGATGCTGGGCTTTTATTTCATCAGTTAGTAAAGTAATTATAGATGCAAAATTTTACCTGCATTCAGAAGATACAAGAATGGAGATGTTTTCCAATTTCTTAATCACTCAGAACCAGTTAATCTGCAAAATATCCCTGGCCAAATCCTTTTCCTACTGCAGTGGGGGCATCAGATTTTGATTCCCTCAGGGCAAACATTTTGCCTTAATTATTAGCAGTGGCTCTTTGCCTGGCTTTTTGCCCCTTTGATCCACTCATTTAAATGCTCTGGAGCAGAATGGTTAAGCACTGGAAAACTCATTTCCATCCTTGTATAAGCTCAGCCTCTTTGGGTGCTTTTAAAACTGGAGTACAGGGTGTGCTGTGGATGAGCCAGTCTCTAAAAGGATGCTGGAAATTAATGAGGCCTCAGTTTATCCACCTGAAATTTGGGATCTTGGCACAGCCCTGGAATAAGGAATATGGAAGCATAAACATGGTATCTTCATGCACTGTATCTCTGTTATGTCTGAGTCTTACCATCAGCATGGCAACAAACAAATAATTAAGGTTTAACTTTCAGATTCAAATATATCTTCAGTGAAAACAAAGATGCAGAAACAAAACTCATTTGATATATACAGAGAGTTGCTGAGAGTACATGAAACTGAGGAACCCACGCTTTACAGGAGTTTGGAACTGTGAGGAAAAGCCACAAAAGAGCACAATAAAAAAAAGCTGAAGCAGTCCTTTCAGGAGGCAAATGATCAGTCCCAATGAGGTAGTCAGATTTTTGCTACTAAATTCAGCCAGGCCCAGTGTACCAAGAGTATTAGCATCATTCTAGTAACATCTAGGAATAATTTCTGAGGACAGGGTTTGGACTGGAGTCAGTATGACCCTGTTGTGCAGCTTGTCTTGTAGAACACATTTCCTGAATTTGTACAGCCAGTGCTAATCCCCTCCTACCAGCACAGGAAAAATACATCTCAAAACATGTTTATTTCTTACCTGTGCTAATCCATTAAACGCTGTGCTGGATGCCTATGTAGGAGTGAAGA